>CAEFZP010003328.1:0-146158 GCA_903064625.1 Mallotus villosus
TTTATCTTAATCTCTTCATTTCAGAAGCAACCTTGAAACCGGGCTGAGACGGCACCGGAGCAGGTGGGACGCGCCAACTCCCTGATGCATGAGAAAGCTCAACCCTCTTCATATTTTTTATCTTACTGCACTGTAATATATATCCTGGGGCAGGGACAGATAGCCAGTTGGACTTCATGAACCAACCCAAACTCTGTTGCGGGTAGGGAAACGTAGACAACCCCAGAGCTCTGTATCTGATGATTTCCAACTGCTGTATTAAAGCTGACCTCTGCGACTCCAGACCACTCTTTCTAGAACACAGACTTGTGTCATTGAAAACTAGCATTACATTACAACTATTGGAATAGACACAAAGAATTTCAGTCCTTCAATCCTCTTCCATGTCCTGACATTTATAGTCTGTATAGCTGAATGTTTTCAGTACCAGGTTATCGGCACTAACAGTCGTAGGTGTTAGTGTTGTGTCCATAAATGATGAAGAAATAGTACCTGAAACTTGTGACATGGTGACAGTGAGTCATGCGTGATCACCTGTGATCCCAATGTTCCTCAAAAGAGTTCAATCGTATTTGTCCAGCTCCGTGATGTCCCGAACAACCAAAACCTTCGCCTCCTCCAGTATTCCTTTCAGCTTAATGAAGACCTTCATTCGGTCCACGTAGACTGGATGTTCTTCTGCTTCCTCAGGAACCGGGCCTTCCTCGCAATGTCTGCGTTCTTCTTGGTCAAGTGCTCGTTAATGAAGACATCTGACCCTTTTAGCAACCTGCCCTGTTTTAGGAGAGCAGATTTGTGTTTCGGGTGACTAAATCTCATAATAAAGGCTGGTTTTTCGTTGTTACTTCTTCTAGGGAGCAGGTGGCACGCTTCCACGGTGTCACAGTCCAGCCTTATCCCCTTGGACAAGAGGAAAGAGGCCAGCTGTTCCTCCGTGGAGTCAGTCACGCCAGGCGATGGCTCACCAGCCGGACCGGGCCCTGCCATCGCGCCGGCATAAGAACGGGGCTTGACTCGCAATCCGGTGATGACTACATCGTTCATCCTGGTATATTGTTCCAAGTCTGCCACTCGGTTCTCCAGAACAGCAATCCGTTTATCCTTTTCCTCGTTAAGAAGCTGCAAAGCATTCACCTCTTCTACCAAGTCCAAAATGGACTTCTGCTGGAGTCGGGATAGCCGAGGTTTCCCCAGAAAGAAAATCCAATGATTTCTTCATGGCTGGATTCTTCTTTGGTCCCATACTGGAAACAGGTAGGAGTCTGAGACTGACAGATAATCATTATATAGCTATCATAGCTATATAATTGTTAACCTTTTGACGCGTATGAAACATACGGGTGTGTTGAGAATAGGGTGGTCCCTGGAGCGTACCAACACACCGGTATGTTGGAACGCGTCCTTTAGAACGTCCAATTTAGCTCAAAAACGTCACAATAGAGAGTTAAACATTAGCCTACATGTATATTATGAACATGTGTTTACCTTACTTTTAAATGTTTACCTTATCTATATGAAAACGTTAAGACAATTTTGTTTAGCTAATGTTAGCTAACAGCTAACCACAAATAACTCACGCTTTACTCACGTCACCTAGTAAACCATACCATTATCAGTTTTTCTGGACTTGGCTATCACTATCAACATATTTTACTCTTGTATAACCAACCAGAGATCGAAATAATAGATATACATTCACAAATATGCATCCAAAACATCCGACAAGCGTCTTGTCTTTCGTCTCGTTTTGAGCTAGTACTAGAGGCCATCTTTGATTTGTTTTTAGTTCCGGCAACAAATATGACCCTTGATGATGTACCACTTGACCCCGTACACCTCAGTATTTTTTCTCGTGAGAAGAGTAGGCAGAGTTATATGAGAGTAGGATATCTCGTTAACTCTTTGACACCCATAATGCATCTCGACTGATCATACTGATCAAAACAAAAAACATGGCAGCACGTTATCGGTATTAGCCAAGTTAGCTTGTCGACAGCTACACTACGATAATATATCATATCCATTCAATGTGGATTCACTTGTATGAATATTTGAAAATCGAAACAGTATTGACAGTACTAAGTTATATTAATAAATATTTTAATAAGTTAAAAAACCCACACCAACACGTTTCTTAATTTTTACCACAGTATCCTTTTACTAATTTCTGGTACACGTCCAGGAAAGGATACAATCTCGTCATGGTCACGTTACATATCAAGGAATATCATAAGCACAAACATTCAGCACACAGCTATAAAAAATATATCAAAA
The DNA here is from genome assembly GCA_903064625.1 of Mallotus villosus. NCBI lineage: Eukaryota > Metazoa > Chordata > Actinopteri > Osmeriformes > Salangidae > Mallotus > Mallotus villosus. Next base: position 2,275 of record CAEFZP010003328.1, read on the forward strand.
TGATTTAAAACCTTGATGCTGTGTAGGGGTAGACAAGGCTTCTGTCAACATGTCGGCAAAAAGGTACAGCATGTGTTGTGGCGTACAAAACTGCATTAGCTGACAACTATGATCCACTGTTTTGATATCATTAGTTTGAGAGGATGATCTGGTAACTCCGGGGTCGCCCCGGCTTGTTAAAGTCGTGGCGACCTCGATGTGCTAGATGTGCAAACAAGACCTTGTCTTACCTACGTATGTGGGGAAAGCCAATCAATACAGGCCAGGTGTCTAGCTCATGAGTCAGCATTCTGTGAAACTGTATATAAATCCTGAACTGGTGTGTTTTAATTTAGAGCCCTTTTCGAGCAAAAGGGTCTCTCAGAGTTTGTATGAATTCCGTTTGTGTTGACAAATAAAACCGTCTTGCATCCGTTAAACATCACAGTCTGATCCTTTTTCTCTTCCATGCGAAGGAAAACCTCAAGCCTGTATAACCACAACACATGTTTGAGTTGTGTGATGTACTGACTATCACAAACCAAGAGTGTGTGTGAACCAAGCCAGTTCGAGCTGGGCAGCAGTTACTTCTGTAGGCCTACCTGTGCTGTAATAATAATAAAGTAACTACTACTACTATTAAAGAGAGAAGGGAAAAAGAGGGGACATAGTCTTTGTCTAACAAGGACAAGAACAAATAGCAACAAGAGACAGGCCTTCTTTGGCAACAGAGTGATACCCTGGTGGAACACATTACCTGAAGAGGTGGTCACAGCGCCCACAGTCAACAGTTTCAAGGCCAGATTCAACAAATACATGGAAGATCACCCAGTCCTGTACAACTACAGATCGCTGGACAATCCACACAGACCCAACATGACAGTCTGTTACTGAGGAGTCGAAAAGGAGTTCAAGAGGAGCAGTTTCTACTGGAGTGACACTCCTACCTAACTGAAGAACTCTACTCTACTATATTTAGGACATGATCCTTTACACAGGATCCACAATGGACATCCAGGATCATGAAGTGCTTGGGATTTCTGGGTCTGTTGTCATGACAAGTCAACTGGCATTTATTGTCATCATATACTTACAGTACACAATGAAATGAAACAAGATTCTTCCAGGACCTAGACATGGCCTAGACAACTGCAACAACTACTTGGAATTATGTAAAAAAATATTAGTCCAACAAGACAAGATACATTTTGTGACAAATGCCTCATGACACCAAGTAGTGGGGATACTCTGAATGTAAACAAGTAGGCTAGTGCAAGGGAAACTGTGAACGTAAACATAACTAAAATACTAAAACCATATGTGGACATCAGATATTGAGGTAGCAGCCATATGCAAAAAAATATCTAGTGGAGTGATGATGTACAGGAGTGTATGGGGTGCATGGGTTTGTCCACAATGCGTGTGGCTTTGGGGATGCAGCGTTTGGTATAGACGTTTGTGAGGGAGGGAAGAGAGATCCTGACTATCTTCTCAGCTGTCCCTCACTGTCCTCTGCAGGCTGTGATGCAGCTCCTCGGGATGCTCTCTAAAGTCCTATGCAATGTGGTGAGGATGTGGGATGGGAGATGGGCTTTCAGTCTTTGCAAAAAATAAACACCCTGGAAAATCAAGAAACTAGGTGCTTGACGTTCTCGTTGATGTTCAGCAAGGAATGGTCACTTTGTGCTGACCGTACTTGCTCAACACCTGAGAGAAGGCCATGTACTATACATGGAGAATTTGTACAGCAGTGCTGTCATTTTCTGATTCTTGGAACGGGCCTGTGCGGGCCGACATTCACCTGTAAAATTAGAAAGGGAGATGTTCAATTTATAGAAAACAGTCAACAGCAGGCAATCAAATGGTATGACAAGTGGTGCGTTTCATTACCCTATGAAACATTACAGTCATACAATACCTCCTTGTCATTTCAATAGGTTGTTATATTGAATAAGCATAAAGTCTGGTTTATTCCACATGTCGTCCATCAACTAGCACTAGCTCAGATATTCCAAACAAATTACACTTGCCTCTCATTTTTGCAATACTTGAACTGTGCTTTTGTCTCAATATCATGCCACAAGCATGAGTGTATTTTGCGGGTATAAATAATCTACTCACCAGAAAAGTTTCCCAGATAAAAGCAGCATGAGCTGGCTTGATCGCCTTTCATCGAGGTGGGAGTCATGTTCCAGTCTTGCCTTTAGCTCAACTTTGTTGACAATCAACAGTTGTTGCTTATTTACTTGGCTATGTTAGGCTACGTAAATGGACTGCATTAATATAACACGTAGTTTGTGTAATGCAAGTGCATCCAGGCTAACTTGTTATGGTTGTAATGGATCGTTTTTTTTTCTTCCATCCAGTAACTTATTTTGTGAACACGGGCTACGTTGCCAACTCAAAAGGTTTACGAGATGGAAGCCAGCTAGAGAAAACAAAACGATGCATTGCGATCAAGTTAGACTGACTGTATGTATCCGAATGATTTTGTAATCGTTATAATCCGACCACACAAACAACGTAACATAGCCTAGTAAATTAGCAACAGCTAACTTGTTGATTGACTCTTTACTACCGTTTACTACACTACGAGCTAGCTAGTTTGGCAAAAAACATAACCTTGTGAAATACAACAGTTCATGCATCAACATCTCAGTACCATATACAATATATGTGTGGTATCATTTGAGTTACACAAATACTTTAGTCACCGGAATAATAGCCAAAATATCTAATTTGAAGATTTCCGCCAGTCCCCTGAAGCGGAAGAAACACGTAACGAGAAGGTGGGATAAACAAAACAACCAATGAATGGAGTAGTCGTCACTAATACGGGGTGCAAACTAGGTCAATGGAAAATGAGAACCGAGAAATGCCGAAATTGAACAGCAATTCGATAAATGCGTCATAATCAATTTCTGGAACGTAAAGATTGATCCAAAATCACGCGCATAAAGAACTCACTCTGTGAGACCAGTCAAGGAATTTAGAACTTACGTGTGAAAAGGTTAATAGTAGCCTACAATTGCAAAACAAACCTAAATCCATACATCTATCCTCCATTTTCCCGACACAAAAACCATGTTGAAAAATTAGGCTACTGGATAATGTATTGATTAATAGTAGGCTATTTATTTAAAACAATGTCAAAAAAGTCAATTTAGATGTTTAGAGTGTGACTGTTTTTTAATCAACGAAGTAAAGGTCTAAGAAGTAAAGGTCTAAAAAAGGACCTCGTTCACGTCAATCATGGCGTGTCATTTTATTTTGATGAAGCTGTCAGGGCTGGGGACAGAACTCAGGCGCAGAAACCGGAACTGGTGCAAAATAATGTATTTATTCACAAATGAATCAGACTGGGCTGGTATTGATAGAAAAGTAACAATCCGGCAGGGAGAGGAAGGTCGGGCTGGTCTTTGTAGGTGGTTGATTAGCTGATGGATCACAGGTGCGCTGATGAGTGACTGGTGTCAGGTGTGGGGAGAGAACAGGAGGGGTGTCCACAGAGAGGAAGTGAGGGTGACAAACAAAAACCCAAAACACAATCACGCCCACACCAGACTATTGCCGGGTGGGCGTGACAGTACCCCCCCTCCGACGAGCGCCTCCAGGCGCTCCACCAGGCTTCTCAGGATGCGAGCCATGGAACTCCCTCACCAGGGCAGCATCCAAGATCTGCCTCCTGGGTTCCCAGCTCCTCTCCTCAGGACCGTAACCCTCCCAGTCAATGAGGTAATGTATACCCCTACCCCGACGGCGGGAGTCCAGAATCCGACGAACCGTGTACGCAGGATGGGCGTCGATCATCCGAGGGGGAGGAGGTGCAGGAGGAGGAGGCAGGAGAGGGCTGATCTTGACCGGCTTGATCCGAGAAACATGGAACGACGGACGGGTTCACCCTGAGAGTACGAGGCAACTTGAGGCGAACAACTACAGGGTTAATAATCCTCTCGATCACAAAGGGACCCACGAACCTTGGAGATAACTTCCTGGAGTCAGTCTTCAGAAGAAGATCCCTGAAAGAAAGCCACACCTTGTCCCCAACAGCGTAGGATGGAGCAGGGACCCGGTGGCGATTAGCGTGGCGCTGGTAGCAGTCAGAATTCCTCAGCAGGGTAGCCCGTGCCCGATGCCAGGTCCGATGACACCTGCGGATGTGGTACTGAACACAGAATCTCCTTCTCCTGGGACGGAAACAGTGGAGGTTCAAATCAAAATCAAATCAAAATGTATTTGTATAGCCCTTTTTACACGCAAGCATGTCACAGACGGCTTCACATACGCCCATAAAAACTGCCCCTCAACCAACCTAAACCCTCAAGGAAGACAAGGAAAAACTCCCAGAAAAACTCAATGCAAGAGAAAAAATGGAAGAAACCTCGGGAGGAGCAATTCAGTGAGGGATCCCCTCCTCCAGAAACGGTTGGTGAAAGAGAGGAGCAGAACACAGGCTAAACATAGTAATACACAGGGAAGTGCCAATGGGTTTAGAAACACCAAAATCCATTGTCCAGCTTGGTAGATGTAGGAAGGGATCGGGAAACTCGCTGTTGCCCGTCACGGAGACTAGTTTCCGGTTGGTGAATAGGTCCAGCGTTGGCGGACCGATGACCAGGCAGGTGCTGACAGCTCAAAACCCCCCACACCACAGGGGATGTGTGGAGGGGGGACAGAGAGAGGAAAGCAGGGATTAGAGAATGCCAGGAGCAGCTAACAGTTACAATGATATTAGAATGAGATCCCCACCGGTCAAGTGTGGACTAATGCAGCGATTTAAACAAAGGTATTTGGTGCAGCCTTAGACACTAAGACACCGCCAGCCCCCCTCGGTTGGAACATAAAATCTGTTCCAGGGGAAAGAACTCTAAAATAAGTTATTTATAGAATAAGGGTGAGAATGCCCCGTCCCCCGTCGACACCACACCATAAGTTTACATTGAAAGTACATACACACACTTACCTTTAGCAGCCATAGATTTGACTAAACAAGAACGTTTTTAACCTGATTTTGAATGTCGCAACAGTATCAGCCTCCTTAATTGAGATAGGTAATTTGTTCCAGAGAAGAGGTGCTCTATATGAGAACGCCCTGCCTCCAACAGTTTTTTTATTTATTTTGGGAACCACCAGATAGCCGGCATCTTGAGATCTAAGTGACCTTGTGGGGCGATAGGGTGCAAGGAGACCAGAGAGGTACAGCGGTGCTAATCCATGCAGAGATTTGTAGGTTAGTAATAGAACCTTGAAATCAGCTCTGGCTTGGATAGGAAGCCAGTGTAAAGAGACGAGAATAGGAGTTATGTGATCAAACTTTCTGCTTCTAGTCAATAGTCTAGCAGCAGCATTTTGTACCCGTTGTAAATTTTTTATGTAGGTATTTGGGGGGCCAGAAAACAACACATTGCAATAGTCCAATCGGGATGTAACAAATGCATGTATTCGTTTTTCAGCATCATCTTTTGAGAGAAATTTTTTGTACTTTGGCAATGTTACGTAGATGGAAAAATGCAGTTCTAGTAATTTGCTTAATATGGTAGTCAAACAAAAGGTCCGGGTCCATTGTGACTCCTAAATTTTTTACCAGTTGGCTTTGAGAGACTTTGATGCCGTCTAAAGTTAGATTGGATAAATTATTTCTGTATTTTTTAGGACCAAAAATTTGAACCTCTGTTTTATCCGAATTGAGAAGAAGGAAATTTGTTGCCATCCAAGCTCTCAACCCAGAAACACATGTTTCCATAGCAAATGGTAAATCCCCAGGCTTTAAAGACATATAAAGCTGGGTATCATCAGCATAACAGTGAAAGTTTACCCCATAGCTTCTAATTTTGTTTCCTAAAGGCAACATGTAGAGTGAAAACAACAGAGGGCCTAGAACTGAACCCTGTGGTACTCCGTATTTTACAGTGGAGCACCTGGATGAGCAGCCATCATAGTGGACATATTGTGATCTATCAGATAGATAGGATCTAAACCACTGAAGTGAGGTACCAGAAATTCCAACATAGTTCTCCATACGTTCCAGAAGAATCGCATGATCCACTGTGTCAAAAGCTGCACTTAGGTCTAAGAGAACCAGCACAGAGATAGAACCCGCGTCAGAGGCTAATAGTAGATCATTGACTACCTTAGCTAAAGCAGTTTCAGTGCTGTGGTGAAGACGAAATCCAGACTGGAGAGGTTCATAAAGCTGATTTGAGGAAAGGTGCTCAGTAAGCTGTTGTGCCACAGCTTTTTCTAAAATTTTTGAGAGAAATGGCAAATTTGAAATTGGCCTGTAGTTGCTGAGACAACCTGAATCAAGGTTTGGTTTTTTAAGAAGGGGCTTAATAATTGCTTGTTTGAAATCGTCAGGGACTTGGCCAGTTACAATAGATTCATTAATAATACTAAGCATGGCTGGTCCAATAATAGGGAGAAGTTCCCTACGAAGTTTGGCAGGAAGGGGATCGAGAAGGCAACTGGTAGGTTTCGATGAATCTATCAACTTGATGAACGCTTCGATAGAAATAGGGTTAAAATTAGAAATAGGGTTAAAATGAGTGAGAACCTCGTGTTATGCGCACGCCTAGTGGCAGGGTGAGAGAGGAGGTTTAGAGGCCTTTCTCTAGGGTAACTTTTAAGATAAAACATTAGTGGCGCGGCGGCCTTGCACCTGGTGGTGATTGGGGAAGGGGAGTGATACACTCCCGATTGGAGACCCGCTAATTAAGGGGAGGGGTTTATTGTTTTTAAACTCCCGGATGGCGGTAGCAAGGGGGAACCTCCGAAGTGGTCATCGCTACCTCCACCTTGCGATCGACCGGTTGTCCCCGACGTCCTACCACCCACACTCTCTTGGTGTGCCACCGCGCCTTGCACTGGATATCCACCAACTTAAACGACGACCAACCGCGTGCGAGCTGTCCGCCAAACCGACGGCTGCGTGGGCTGTCCAGGAGACGGGGGAGGGAGTAGCCTGTACTTGGCAAGCGGGTAAGAGACCTCTCCTTACTTTTACCACCGGTCGGGGCCCGCCGCTGTTAGCGCTGTGTTTAGCCTTATTTGTTCACCTAGACGAACGACGACCGTAACAATTGGGGGCTCGTCCGAAACGTAATGCCGAACTGTTGGGGCTAATTATATTAGCTAGCAGGGAGGGCGTTTGAGTGACGGAGTGCGTTGTGTTAGAGACAGCTGTTGTTGTGTTGGGCTTGTCGTTAGGTAGCGGATCTACTTTGCACTTTGCGAAGTCAGGAGCTGTGAGACGAGTGTTAGCTAGTGTTGGTAGCCTAGCTGGATTGTTGGTTTGTTGACAGCAGTGGCTGTGCATGGTGAACTGGAGCTGGTAGCTGTAAGCTAGCCAGTGTGGTGTTGACGTTTTTGGCTATTTACCGCTGTCATGTTTAGTGACTGTCAGGGAGATGATCTGGTGGGGTGGATGGCGTTGCACTCCCGCCGAATGCTCCAACAGCTTACAGAAGCTCAGATGTTGCAGTTTGCGGCAGAGCAAGAGATAGAGGTGCCAGAAGGTACCCTGAAACCCGCACTGGCTGAACTCCTGATTGAAGCGCTGGAGTTGGAGGTGTTGTGGGCTGTGGAGGAGCGAGACAAGAACCTTCAGGCAGAGAGGGAGGAGCGAGACAAGAACCTTCAGGCAGAGAGGGAGGAGCGGCAGAGGAATCTGTCGGCCCAGTTGGAGTTGGCCCGGTTGAAGGCCAACCGTGGGGGGGGGCCTTTGGAGCCCCGTTTTGATGTCCGTTCCGCCCTACCTCTGATGCCAGTATTCTTAGAGGAGGATGTGGATACCCTTTTTGAGGCTTTCGAGGTCGTGGCTCGGGAGGGTGACTGGCCCGAAGCTAAAGGGCCTCCGCTGGTGCGAGAATGTCCTGAGGTGGTGACTGGACAAATGGCTGTGGGTGTGGTGCCCATGCTGCCCGTTCCAGGCACTAGCCTTTTATTAAGCAAGGATTTGGCAGGTTTCCAAGTAGGTGTGACCCCTGTTGTGGTTTCCCCTCCACTGGAAGTCCCAGATGTGCCGCCGCTGGTGCCAGAACATCCGGAGGTGGTGATTCAGACCCGGAAAGCGGAAGCCCAAGCTGGTCAAGTGCCACCTCTGGTTGAGAAGAGGCCGGGGGTTTCGCCCTCTGCTGAGGAGGAGGACCTGGTCAGTCTTGCGGACACAGTGTTTGCTCAGGCTGTGGGGTGTGAGCATCTGTGTTCAGTAAAGGAAGACCCTTATCCTTCTCTGGCTCCAGTACGGGATACCACCATCTCCCGGGAGCGTTTGGTTAACGAAGGTCGGGTGATCGCGGAGGGGGTTGGCCCTCTGCCCCGAACCAGGAAAGAGCCGGACTATTTGGTGACCAGTGAGGATGTGGCCAAGCGGTTTCCAGAAGCAGTCCCCATACACAACATCTGGGCGCCGATGATCAGGGAGTCGCGGCTGCAGTCTTTTTCGCTTGTGGGGCTGCCCAAAGAGGTTCAGGCAGATAGAGCGACCAGGTTCACCTCTGGAGTGTTCCAGAAGGTCATGTGTGAGCTTGGGATCACACAGGTACTGTCCTCGGCTTATCATCCCGAGTTACAGGGGGCTCGTGAGAGGGGCCATCCGACCTTGCCAATGCAGATCTTTGGTGTGGAGTGCCCCAAGGACTGGGATGTGGCAATGCTTTGTCTTTTGTCGGCGAGACGCGATGTCCTGAACGTGGGAGGTGCCTATTGTGCTATGGTATGGGCCTACCCGGCGTTGTTCAGGGATCCGGTGGTGATGCCCATTGATGACGGTGGTTGAGGTGGAGATAGAACTCCCTTGGCCATGGTTTCTGGGATCCCCAGACTTATCGGACGTGATTTTTACCCGGACTGTGGTAGACTAATACTACTACTACTACTGACGATCATTGTGTATTGTGACATGTTTTTAGTGGACTCCTAGAGTTAGGGGAGTGAAAATACGAAAAGAAAAAAAATATTGGTGTTTTGGGATTATTTTGGGTTGTCCTTTTCTCTTGAGGGGGGGAGGACTGTTATGCGCACGCCTAGTGGCAGGGTGAGAGAGGAGGTTTAGAGGCCTTTCTCTAGGGTAACTTTTAAGATAAAACATTAGTGGCGCGGCGGCCTTGCACCTGGTGGTGATTGGGGAAGGGGAGTGATACACTCCCGATTGGAGACCCGCTAATTAAGGGGAGGGGTTTATTGTTTTTAAACTCCCGGATGGCGGTAGCAAGGGGGAACCTCCGAAGTGGTCATCGCTACCTCCACCTTGCGATCGACCGGTTGTCCCCGACGTCCTACCACCCACACTCTCTTGGTGTGCCACCGCGCCTTGCACTGGATATCCACCAACTTAAACGACGACCAACCGCGTGCGAGCTGTCCGCCAAACCGACGGCTGCGTGGGCTGTCCAGGAGACGGGGGAGGGAGTAGCCTGTACTTGGCAAGCGGGTAAGAGACCTCTCCTTACTTTTACCACCGGTCGGGGCCCGCCGCTGTTAGCGCTGTGTTTAGCCTTATTTGTTCACCTAGACGAACGACGACCGTAACACTCGACATGTAGCGCGCTGGGTATAGAGGAAGATTCAGTGTCGATGGCCAATTTGTCCCTTATTGCATAGATTTTTTGGTCAAAGAATTCCAAGAAATCATTGGGAGAGAGAACAGTATTAACACAGAGTGTACTTTTCTTAGTGAGTTTAGCAACAGTATCAAATAGGAACTTAGTATTGTGTTTGTTCTTACTAATCAACTTAGAGAAATATTCTGATCTGGATCTGATGAGGACTTGTTTGTACTCCATTTGGCTGTCCTTCCAGGCCAGGCGGAAAACTTCCAATTTAGTGGTACGCCACTTATGTTCTAGTTTTCTAGTGGACCTCTTTAGAGTGCGGGTTTCCTCTGAATACCATGGAGCCAGTTTTTTGTCTTTTCTTTTACGTGGTTTAAGTGGGGCAACAGAATCTAGGGATAGCTGAAGAGAGGGTTATGCAGCGGCTAGTAGAAGTATTCTGAGTGCCTCCAAGGCTTTGGCAGAGATCCATTTTGAAGGTAACCAGGCAATGGTCTGATAATATAGGATTGTGGGGGTGGACAGTGACGTCGCTAATCCTGATTCCTCGCGTGAGTACTAAGTCCAGCGTATGCGAGTGAAGATGGGTAGGTTTGGAAACCATTTGAGTGAGACCTGTGGAATACATTAGTGCAGTAAAGGCCTTACTTAAAGGATCGTTTGGGTCATCCACATGAATGTTAAAATCACCCATAATTAAGATATTATCAGTATATGTCACAAGATCAGCACTAAAATCAGCGAATTCCTCTAGGAAGAGCGAATACGGGCCGGGGGGGGCGGTATAGAGTAACTATACAAAATGAGGGAGGGGGGGCAGGAGTAGTAGCAGTAGTCCTTTTTAAAGTAGTTGGTGGTTTCATGCAAATTATTTCAAATGTTTTAAAGGTGTTTACAGATTTTAGGCTGAGGTTGAAGCTAGCTTCATATATCATAGCAACACCACCACCTTTCTTTGAGACACGAGGGATATGTGAGTACGCAAAATCGGGAGGCGATGCTTCATTAAGGGGGGAATATTCATCAGGTTTTAGCCAGGTTTCGGTGAGACCAATCAGGTCCAGGCTGTATTCAGATATCAGATCATTAATCAAAACGGCCTTTGTGGATAGAGATCTGATGTTTAGGAGCCCAACATTCCAGTGTGGGTTTTTGGCAGCTTTAAAAATAGACAATCCTTCTGAGAAGGTGGCACTGTCAGCAGAAAACTTAATAGGAGGAGCAACGGGGGAACAAGGCTGAATACATGTTAAATTGGTATAATTCCTAATAATTGAGGTTGAAAACCATAGACACACTGAAAAGGAGACAGGCCTGTAGCAGAGGTTGGCAGAGTATTGTGGGCGTACTGCACCCAGGGGAGTTGAGATGACCAGGTGGTAGGGTTAGTCGAGACCATACAGCGGAGAGCCACTTCCAGCTTCTGGTTTGCTCGTTCCGCTTGGCCGTTGGACTGAGGGTGAAAACCAGAGGTCAGGCTCACGGTGGCACCAATGGCTCGGCAGAAGGAACGCCAAACAGCAGAGGTGAACTGGGGCCCTCTGTCCGAAACGATGTCCACGGGAAGTCCGAATATCAGGTAGATCTCCTGAAACAACAGTTCAGCCGTCTCCTTGGCCGAAGGTAGTTTAGGCAGAGGCAGGAAACGAGCAAACTTAGAGAATCGATCCACAACAGTAAGGATGGTGGTCATACCCTTCGATAGTGGCAGTCCTGTTACAAAATCCATGGAAATATGGGACCAAGGGCGATGAGGAATCGGCAGCGGCCGCAGGAGAGCAGAACTGGGCTGGTTTGAAGTCTTACTCCGAGCACAGACCGGACAGGCAGAAACAAAAGACTTGACATCTGCCTCCATCGTTGGCCACCAGAACCGTCTCTGGAGGAATGTGAGCGAGCGAGCCACTCCCGGATGACAGGTAAGTTTAGAGGAATGCCCCCACGTTAACACAGATGTTCTGACAGAAAACGGAACAAACAGGCGTCCAGGTGGATCGTTGCCCGGACCTGGTTCCGCTCGCAGTGCCTCCTTAACCTCCCTCTCGATTCCCCCAGGAAACTGCTCCAATCACGCAGGTCTCTGGGACTATGGTGTCCGGAGCCAAGAAATGGCTCTCCTCCTTTACAAACAGGCGGGAAAGGGAATCCGGCTTGACGTTTCGAGAGCCTGGTCCGTAAGTCAGAGCAAAATTAAAACGACCAAAAAACAGGGCCCACCTGGCCTGACGAGAGTTGAGGCGTCTTGCAGAGCGGATGTACTCGAGGTTCTTATGATCTGTCCAAACCAGAAAAGGCTGCTCTGCACCCTCCAGCCAGTGTCTCCACTCCTCAAGTGCCAGTTTAACTGCCAGGAGCTCCCGGTTCCCGACATCATAATTCCTTTCTGTAGGTGATAAACGGTGAGAAAGAAAGGCACAAGGGTGAAGCTTGTTGTCAGTTGGACTCCGTTGGGATAGAACTGCTCCAACTCCGACATCTGAGGCGTCGACCTCCACCACAAACTGCAGGCTTGTGTCAGGTTGGGTGAGGATGGGAGCAGTAGTGAAACGGTCCTTGAGTCCAGTGAAAGCCTCTTCAGCCTCAGGTGTCCAGAGGAAAGGTATCTTGGTGGAGGTTAGAGCAGTCAAAGGGGCAGCCACACGGCTATAATTCCTAATGAAACGTCTATAGAAATTTGCAAATCCCAAAAACCTCTGAAGTTGCTTTCTGTTCTCTGGTGTGGGCCATTCTAGGACGGCGCTCACCTTACTGGGATCCATTAACACTTGTCCCTCAGTCACGATGAAACCCAGAAAGGCAACTGTTGAGGCGTGGAACTCGCACTTCTCTGCCTTGACGAAAAGGCGGTTCTCCAGCAGCCGCTGAAGAACTTGGCGAACATGCAGTATGTGCTCAGCAGGATCTCTAGAAAAAATCAAAATGTCATCAAGGTAGACAAAAACGAATCTGCCCAGCATGTCCCTTAAAACATCGTTGACCAAACGTTGAAACACTGCAGGAGCGTTTGTCAGGCCGAAAGGCATGACGAGATACTCAAAATGTCCAAGCGGAGTGTTAAATGCTGTCTTCCACTCGTCCCCCTCACGGATACCAGATGGTAGGCGTTGCGGAGGTCCAGCTTGGTAAAGATGGAAGCGCCCTGGACGGACTCAAACGCTGAACTCATGAGGGGGAGAGGATACTTGTTCTTAATGGTAATGTCATTCAAACCTCTGAAGTCGATACAAGGGCGGAGCGTACCGTCCTTCTTGCCCACAAAAAAGAATCCAGCTCCGAGTGGGGAAGATGATGGGCGAATTATTCCTGCAGCGAGAGATCCATTGACATACTCCTTCATGGTTTCCTGCTCCGGTTTAGACAGGCTGTAAAGACGGCTACGTGGATAAGTGGAACCAGGCAGCAGGTCAATCGCACAGTCGTACGGACGGTGTGGAGGCAGAGAGAGTGCTTGTTGTTTGCTAAAAACCTCCCCGAGGTCATGGTAGTCAGCAGGAACGAGGGAAAGGTCAGGAGCATCCAGGCTGGACTTCTGGTTGGAGACAGACAGAGGTAGAGCAGATTGCAGGCAACTGGCATGGCAGGCGGAGCTCCAGTTAGTTATTTTAGCTGAGGACCAATCAATATTGGGATTGTGCTTGACGAGCCAAGAGTGACCCAAAACCAGTGGCATGAGAGGTTAATCGATGATAAAAAAAAACGTATCTGTTCCGAGTGATTACCAGACAGCTGAAGCTGAACGAGTCCGGTTCTGGTGGTGATTTTGGCCAGTAACCTTCCGTCCAAGGTGTGTGCCTCCAATGGCTCCTCCAGATGTTCAACGGGAAGCCCGAGTTGAGTCACTAGCCTAGTGTCCAACAAACTTTCATCAGCCCCAGAGTCAATTAGTGCAAGTAGTTCCAGAGACTGACTCTCCACCAGCAGATGGTGGCATGCAGCTGTGTTCGAGGACGGGAAGACCAAGGTATGGTTGTCCAGCTCGCTAGAATCCGTCCCCGAGCTAGCGAGCCCTCCGGTTTAACGGGCGGGTAGGACAGGTGGCGATGTAGTGGCCCCGTTGACCACAGTAGATGCAGCTGTTACTGGCTCGGCGACTCTCAAGTTCCTCCGTGCTCAACCGGTTACGTCCCAGCTGCATGGGTTCTGGCTCTGGTGAAGCCGCTCTCTGGGTTCCTTGGGAACACCCAAAGTCCCCCCCCTCTGATGAGGCACCTCAAAAACAGGAGAACGAGGTCCACGACGAGAAGTGACGTCACTGCCAGCTGCTCCCGCTCGCCTCTCCCTTCTCCTCTCACTGCATCGGTTGCCGATGCGGATAGAGAGAGCGATCAGATCATCCAGAGTTCCAGGCTCTGGATGTGACACAAGTTCATCTTTCAACTGTTCAGTTAGTCGCTGAACGAACACGGCTTGGGACGCCGCTTCGTTCCATCCACTCTCAGCAACCAGAGTACGGAACTCGATGGAATACTCGGCCACACTCCGTGACCCCTGGCGAAGTGACAGCAGTCTCCTGGCTGCGTCTTGATGGTCAAACACTTTACTCATCTCCTGAACGAAGGCGACGTAGGTGGATGTCACCGGATCCTGTCTCCTCCAGTGAACGGCCGCCCACTCCAACGCCTTTCCTCGCAACAAGCTAATCAGGTAAGCAATCCTAGCCTTCTCAGTGGAATACGTCAGGGGTTGCAGGTCGAAAACCAAACCACATTGCAGGAGAAAAGTCTTACAGTTGCCCAGATGTCCATCATACCTCTCGGGCGGGGAAACCCACGGTTCCCGTGTGGACACTGCGGCAGGAGGTGGACCTGGAGCGGCCTGAATCTCCGTCAGCCGCGTGTTAAGCCGATGAAAACCACCCATGACGTCCTGGAGACGCTGACCGTGCTGCTCCAGGAGAGCTCCCTGCGTGGCAATAGCATGACGCGCCGGCTCCAGTTCCTCTGAGTCCATATTGGCCGGATTGTTCTGTCAGGGCTGGGGACAGAACTCAGGCGCAGAAACCGGAACTGGTGCAAAATAATGTATTTATTCACAAATGAATCAGACTGGGCTGGTATTGATAGAAAAGTAACAATCCGGCAGGGAGAGGAAGGTCGGGCTGGTCTTTGTAGGTGGTTGATTAGCTGATGGATCACAGGTGCGCTGATGAGTGACTGGTGTCAGGTGTGGGGAGAGAACAGGAGGGTGTGTCCACAGAGAGGAAGTGAGGGTGACAAACAAAAACCCAAAACACAATCACGCCCACACCAGACTATTGCCGGGTGGGCGTGACAGAAGCGGTGGATGAGGGAGCTGTCATAGTACACGGCTTAAAGGGAACGTTCTCTCTGGAAGAAGTCACGTGGCCGTGTGCATTGCTTTTAGCCGTGGTGGATTGTATGATCCATGTTTTTACCTCTCGGGCTGCTTAAGAATAGGGTGCACACGCAATTAGCTTGACTACTTAAATCTGGCATGAATTAGTAGGAGTGCGTGGGCTGAAATTGGCCTTAATATCTGCTCTAGCCCCGCTTGACTAATTTAACTCTAGTCTAATTTAAGTCTAGTTTGGAGTTTTTTGAGCGGCCTTTATGGAACAGGCCTCAGTTAGGTCACTTTTATCAAACAGGTTGCGTATTTGCTGAATTAGATGATGAGCGTCTCTTTGGTGAGATGCATGGTGCATATAGTTCCTATTTGTGAACGTGAAGAGGTGTTCATGTTTCTTCAAATCTTAATAGTCAAGTATGTTGAAGAGCAGCTCCATACTTACGTAATAGAGAAGAAAGATGAATATGAAATGATTAACCTAAAAGATGCTAAAGATGTTGTACCATTTGATTTATTGGTGTGTATATGATTATGAAACACACATCATTCCAAAATACAAACTTGTTTAATTCTAAAGTAATACATTTATGCTGAATTTGTAGTCATGGCTGTTCGGTCATATATTTGATTTATACTAATTAACGTTTACATAAACACAAGTGTGTTGATTTTGTGTAAGAATAACACAAAAGTGTGTCACAAAAACATACACAATAGCTGTGTTACATAGTTTAGTTTAAAGCCCATATAGCAGGTTGATTTTTCAAACGAATTTGCGCTATTAACATGTTGGTTATAAACATTTTAACTGTTATCTATTGTATTTGATGTTGTTGGGTGTCACAAAACGTAATATAATACGAAAAAGTAGGTACTTTTTTGCAATGATTCTTCTTTCCCCCACAATGCATTGCATGACGTCACGTTGGGGAGACGATAGACCAAAGCCCCATTGAAATCAACGAGAGAGATTAATGAAAGTGTTCAGCAGTAGATAGTTTATAGATAAATACATAGATAGAATATATAATTAGCATAGATATAAAGATCAAGAGATATATATATAGATAGCATAGATAGATATATATATATATATATAGAGAGAGAAATAGATAGTCAGACAGCCAGATAGCATAGCATAGCTAGCTAGCACTAGATAAATAAATAGCTACTAGTACTAGCCTACATATATAGATATAGAGATAAAGCTAGATAGACATATGTATAGGTAGGAAAAATTGTAAACTACTGTGTTTGTGGGGGGTGACAAACTCTCTGTCTGCCCTGGCCCCAGACCGAGAAGCACTGAAAAGCTCGGTGCCGCCCGCCGCAAGCGAGAGCTGGCAACGGTAAGCCTCAGGCTAATGTTTACAAGCTGCAGAGCACGTTAGCTAGCCCCATAACATGAACCCCCCAACTACAGTCATAATCAGTGTGACATTAGAAAAGTCTGAGGCCCCGTCCACACTAACCCGGGTAAATTTAGAAACGCATACATATGTCTCCGTTTGCACTTCCCGGCCACACTAATACGGAGAATTCGGACACTGAAAACGGAGCTTTTCGAATACGCTCCCCTAGCCGGGGACATTTGAAAACGCCGGGTATACGCGTAGTAGTGTGGACGGGGTACACGGAGCTTTTAAGATACGATGACATTAGAAAAGCACATTTCGTGACTCATGAATATGAACCAAAACAAAATTGTTTTTAAGTAGCTATGTCCAAAAGCTAGTCATATCTAGCTAGATAGCGCGCCATAGTGTTTGGATCACGAGTGATCATCAAACGGCTTTCTTAACTGTGTGTGTTTGTGTAGTAACTCCCGGAGGCTTCTTGCTACACATTTAAGGAGCTTTATTTCTCAGTTGGCGAACACCGTATGCAGCATACTCAACATGGCCAACAGAGGCACATTCCCGACTGAACTTGTTCTGTGCTTACTATAGGTTAACTCAACCGTAACAACAGAGGGTTCTGCCACCTAGTGGACCAGCGGATTAACATGTGTTAATTACTCTGCCGAGTTATCACATCCCTCCCTCCTTAAGCAGGTTATACAAACATTTGTTTTTAGGAACATTCTAACAACACAAACATCAGTTTATTTTCCTGTTTGATTAGGTGTCCATATTAAGGGCCACTTATCAACGAGTCTCTTCCTCTTAGTTCAATTTGAAGTCTTTAAGATAACTGGGCAACTTAGTTTCCCTTTTTGCCAGTCTCCTCACTGGAGTTTGGTTTGCCACCGCACTTTGGTCTGAACTTCCTACAACTTCTGTTTCTGCTGGCTCTTCCAACTGGTCACCACTGAGCGCAACCTCCTCAGCATCCAGCCATGCTTCATCTTTTGTGTTGGGCTGAGTTGACACAGTCTGTTGTTTTTCATTGCCTCTTTCTGGTCCCTGGTGGTGAGCATGGATCTGATCTACATGTCTCCTCACTATTCTCTCATCACCCAACATCACCTTGTATGACACTGGTCCCGTCACTGACTCAATGATTCCTGGAATCCACTTGGGTCCAAAACTGAAGTTCTGGGTCAGCACTGAATCTCCTGTTTTAAACCAGCGTTGTTTTGCCTTTTTGTCGTGATCTTTTATTTGTCTTTCCTGTTTCTTCTGCACTCTATTGTTTAGGTCTGGGTGGATGGAATCCAAAGTGCAACGTAGTTTCCTCCCGAGAAGCAGCTCTGCTGGAGAAAGGCCTGTTGTAGTGTGAGGTGTCACTCTGTAGCTGAATAACACTCTGGCTACTTTAGCTGTCAGCATGCCTTCTGGACATTTTTTCATCATTCTCTTAAATGTTTGTACCCCTCTCTCTGCTAACCCGTTACTGGAGGCATGGTAGGGTGCAGAGGTCACATGACGGATTCCATTTTTACTTAGAAACACGTTGAACTCTGTGCTGATGAAACAAGTGCCATTATCAGACACCAACAACTCAGGCAGTCCATGGTTACTGAAACTGGTTCGCAGGCACTCAATTGTGGTGGCTGAAGTGGCAGAGTTCACTGGATACACGTCCATCCATTTTGAATGTGCATCTATGAGCACAAAAAACATTTTTCCCATGAACGGTCCGGCATAATCCACATGAATACGACTCCAGGGCTTGTCAGGCCAATCCCAGGGGTGTAACGGAGCTGGTGCCGGGACGTTGCGATGCTCCTGACATGTTGTACAGGCCTTTACCGTATCCTCCACCTCTTTGTCCAGCTTCGGCCACCATACGTAACTCCTAGCCAATGCTTTCATCCTGGACACTCCCGGGTGGCATTGATGAAGTTGTCTCATGACACTTCCTTGGCCTGGTTTTGGCACAACCACTCTCGACCCCCACATCACACAGCCATTTTGAATACTAAGTTCAAGTTTCCTCACCTCATAAGGGGCAAACTCCTCCCCTTTGTCTTTTGTTGACCAGCCGTTGTGAACCATTTCTCGCACCCTCGACAGCACTGGATCTTTGTCCGTCCATGCTTTCACTTGATCAGCTGTCACAAGCGTGATGTCAGAGCTCTCCAGCATGAGAACCCTCTCTTCCGACGTCTCCACTTTAGGTGTATCTGGCAAAGGAAGGCGGCTGAGAGCGTCAGCATTGCTGTGATGTTTTCCTTCTTTATACACTATTGTGTATTCGTAGGCTCTCAGTGTTACAGCCCACCTTTGGATCCTGGGCGAGGCCATTTGTGGCACTGCTTTCATCTCATTGAAAAGTGACAACAGCGGCTTGTGATCTGTCACTATAGTGAATTTCCGTCCATAAATGTACTTGTGGAAGCGTTGTATCCCAAACATCACTGACAGACCTTCCTTATCCAGTTGTGAGTAGTTCCTCTCTGCTGTGTTTAGTGTTCGTGAGGTAAAACCAATGGGTCTTTCAGTTCCATCTGGCATGTGGTGTGACAGAACGGCACCTACCCCGTATGGTGACGCGTCACATGACAGCACAATGTCCTTCTCTGGATCGTAATGCACAAGCACCTGAGCTGACTGCATGAGGTCTTTTGATGTGTTAAAGGCTGCTTGTTGTGCATCTCCCCACTGCCACTTTGTGTCTTTTTGTAACAGTTTGTGCACCGGAGCAAGGACGGTAGACAGATTTGGTAGGAACTTGTTGTAATAGTTCAATAGTCCCAGATATGCCTTTAACTCTGTCACATTTGAAGGTGAGGGTGCCTCTTTGATCGCTTCCACCTTCTCGTGCATTGGGTGCAGTCCTGTTGCATCCACTTTGTGACCCAAAAATATCACTTCCTCACTCATGAACACACACTTGGACCTCTTAAGCCTTAGACCAGCCTCCTGTAGCCGTTTCAGCACCATGGTCAGAGTCTGCAGGTGCTCTTTGTCGTCTTTTCCCGTCAGCAGGATGTCATCCAGGAAGATTGCCACACGAGGGATGCCCTGCAGTAGTCCCTCC
Organism: Mallotus villosus; assembly: GCA_903064625.1. NCBI lineage: Eukaryota > Metazoa > Chordata > Actinopteri > Osmeriformes > Salangidae > Mallotus > Mallotus villosus. Next base: position 21,540 of record CAEFZP010003328.1, read on the forward strand.
ATGGTACGTTGGAAAATAGCCGGACATGATGAAACTCCAAAAGGTAACACTGTGTATGTGAACAAGCCTTTGTGTGTATTTATAGTTACATACTTTTTTGCTTCCTCATCCAATGGAATCTGGTGGTAGGCGTGACTCAGATCTAACTTTGTGAATTTCTTTCCACCTGAAAGAATGGCAAACAAGTCCTCAATTCTGGGAATTGGATACTGCTCCAGTTTTGAGATCTGGTTCACTGTCAGTTTGTAGTCTCCGCATAGTCTTGCTGTGTCATCTGGTTTCAACACAGGGACCACCGGCGCTGCCCACTCAGCATATTTTACTGGTTCAATTATCTTCTCTGCAAGGAGACGGTCGAGTTCAGCCTCAACTCTCCCTTTCATGGCGTATGGGACGGGTCTGGCTTTAAAAAACCTGGGGGCTGCTTCCTTGTCCACGTATATTTTTGCTGGGGGGCCTCTGAATCTCCCTAGTTCGTCTTTGAAAACCTCCTCAAACTCCCCCAGTACCTCCTCCAAGGTCTCCTCTTTAACCTGGAGTATCTGTGGCTCTGGTCTCCACTGTGCCTTCTCTGGGGTCTCTGTCTGAACATGGTGGATCTGGGGTTCTGGTCTCCACTGTAACCCTAGCCTCCTAATCCAGTACCTGCCTACTAGACTGGGGCCTGAACCTGCCACCACTACCAATGGTAAGTTCTCTACTAGCTGTTTATGCTGTACTTTAACCATGTCCTGTGTATGTTTTTAGCCTCACTCTACATGAGCGTAGCTCTGGCACCTCCTTCCCCCATAAGGTTTTGTACACAGAGTGGTTCACTACTGTTACCCCACACCCCGAGTCCATTTCAAATTGCTGTTTATCCCCATTAACAGTCAATGTCTGTATAAATGGCTCCTCTGCTGGTATGTCTAGTTCATCTAGTTTGTACAGTGTGAACATGACTTCATCTTCGTCTATGTCGCCCTCCCCCTGCCTGACATAATGTGTTCCCTGGGTTTTCCCATACTTCCCTGATGGTACTCCACCCCCTCTAGCCTGTGAAGCGCTAACTGAGCCTCCTGACCTACACACTTTTTGAATGTGGCCAATTTTACCACACTTATGACAGGTTTCCTTAATAAACCTACATTCCCCAGCCCTGTGCTGCTCACCTCCACATCTGTAACAAGCGTTATACTGGTGCTGCTGCTTAGTGGGGAACTGCTTTGTAGACATTTTGTGCACTGCTAGAGGTGCCCTCATGTGTGAGGGTGTAGACTCCAGCGAATGTAAATCCTTAACATCCTTGCTGGCTGTCTCAATGGCTTGTGCCAGCTTCAGTGCTTTCTCAAATGTCAAATCCGGTTCTGACAACAGTCGGCGCTGAATGCGGTCATCTCCAATCCCACAAACCAGTCTGTCGCGTAGCATCTCCGACAACTTTTCTCCATAGTTGCAGTCCAGTGCTAACTTCCTTAACACGGCGATGTATTCCATTACTGTTTCCTCAAGCTTCCTCTGTCTGGAATTAAACTTGAACCGCTGCACAATCTCGCTGGGTTTGGGGTTGAAATGTTCCTTTAAAATGTTGACCAGTTCGGCAAACGTCTTGTCTCCTGGTTTGGCGGGACTGACAAGGTTCCTCACGAGGCTGTACGTCTGACTTCCCACTGAACTGAGAAATATAGCTTTCTGCCGACTTGCATCTGTGATTTCGTTAGCTTCAAAAAAATGGTGAAGAACCTCACAATATTCTTCCCACGTCTGTGTCTCACTGTCGAACGGAGCGGTGCTCCCTACCAAGGCCGCCGCCATGATTATTCTCGGGGTAACGTCTGACTCGGAGTCGGATCCGCTTATGCTAACGTAGCAACTTTATAGAGTCTTACTGTTTCGCTTGCATCCGTTGCATCCCCACGAGGCATCGGCTTTAGTTTATCCTCGTCGCCATTTATGTAGTAACTCCCGGAGGCTTCTTGCTACACATTTAAGGAGCTTTATTTCTCAGTTGGCGAACACCGTATGCAGCATACTCAACATGGCCAACAGAGGCACATTCCCGACTGAACTTGTTCTGTGCTTACTATAGGTTAACTCAACCGTAACAACAGAGGGTTCTGCCACCTAGTGGACCAGCGGATTAACATGTGTTAATTACTCTGCCGAGTTATCACAGTTTGATTTAGTTTATTGATTTAGTTTCCCCTTTCCCGATAGAACGTGACTATTACGGAACTCAAAACGTGGAATATCTAATCGGAAATGTGTTTACAACGTCGGGGAAAAGATTTAATTAGGGATTGACTTGGGGGGGAGAATTTCACAGGTGGCACTAGTAAATGAGCCCATAGCTAGCATGATGCCTTCTAGATCTAGATAAGAGCTACTTATCTGAACTAACGACATGATAACTGTCACTACTGTAGATATAAAGAAACGTTGACTTTCACTCGGTGCTATTCACTGACAGTAAAACAATGTGTCGTTATTATATGCACTGCTGTCCGTAGACAAGCTCCAGCGCTCCTTGCTGCGTTGCCGTTGCTAACTCAGCAGGACACTTCACCAACTCTACACTCATTCTCCTCGGACCATCCATTTAATTGGCTTTGGCAGCCATCAGGTCTAGGCAATTCCTCATTTGACCTCTCTCGTCTATTTGGTTCGATATTATACGGCTGCGGGCCATCGTACATTTTAGTGGTTATTGCCACCTCTTCCTCATCCCAGTCAATTGCCATAGTTCTAGTACTAGACTGAGGCTACTCTCCTCCACGACTCCCCAACGTGACGTCATCGCCGAATTGCGCTAATATGCTAATGCTAACAAAAAAAACGTACAAAACTGGTCTTAAACACCATTTAGAGACACCATTTTGAGATTTCTTGAATAATATACATATCTTGAGTGCTTTATGTACCCATTCATCGACAGTGGTGGTTAACCTGCTATATGGGCTTTAAGTGTTAATTAACGTGTACATTTGTATATTATATTAGTCATTTAGCAGACGCTCTTATCCAGAGCGACTTACAGTAAGTACAGGGACATTCCCCCCGAGGCAAGTAGGGTGAAGTGTCTTTCCCAAAGACACAACGTTATTTTGCATGGCCGGGAATCAAACCAGCAACCTTCTGATTACTAGCTCGATTCCCTAACCGCTCAGCCACCTGACTCCCATTCATGTGTAACTTTCGCCTGCACATTTACTGCTGCAGCCGCTTATGAAACAGCTGCAGGCTTTCCTAAACGGGTGTCCAATCAAAAATACACGTTTAAACAACAAGTATAAATCGACCAATCGAATTCCATACGTTGGAGGAGGAACTTAGACACCAACGCTCGCTACTCATCGAACAACTGCCATTCCTCGTGGTCCTGCTATCCGAGGGAGGTATCACAGAAACGCACAACACAATCTCTTACTCACGATACCATTATTTTGTTTGGCTCAATGGAGTGAAGTGACCATTGGTTATAGGTCTCACCGCACCCGAGCATCGTATCAGGCCTGCAACGGGTTTTAGTTGGGGATCATTCTGTATGTGCCGTGTGAATGTGAGTTGTGTATTTCGCATACAAAGTAATGTATGGTCAATGTGTTTTTGTTGTTGCTAAAAATACACTAAACGTGTATGAACTGGAAACTTGCAAGAGTGTGTATTTCATTTACTGTAATGTTACATGCATTCATTCTGTTCTCGTAGGGCAATAAGTGGTATTCAGCCCATTCGCCCTTTGAATGTTTGTGTTCCCATTGGCTGCTTAAAGTCTCATTGTTGTTGGTAACCATTAGTAACCATCTCTCGGTAAGCAAGCTAGGGAATGTTCCTTTGTTTTTATCTGGCTCGATCTGCCTGTGTAAGCCTTGGTAAAGCTTTGTTTTTTCACACTCTTTAAATTATTTATAGAATTGCTGTACTTCAATAAATGGACTTTACGTTTCTTCATCATTGGAGCTACCTAGCACCAGGGCCAGGCTAAGGTCACCTGGGGCCCGGGGCAGAAGCCTCCCCCCTCCCCGCCCGCCAAATATGTTATTATTATTTATATATATAAGTATAAGTATATATAAGTATTATTTATATCAATATATTAGAGAGAGAGATTGGTAATAAAATTTGAAAAAAAGTTGAAAGTTTGGGGGTTTTAGGCCTACTTAAAACATCTGCCTGTCGCTCTCTTTTTTGCTGATAAATTTTTCGTTTTTTAGCCCCACTTTCATATTTTCTTATTGTTTCATGCGAAGCCATTGTTGTCTCCAGGGCAAGGTTAAGGTCAACTTGGCTCTGTTCGAAAACTTAGACAGCTGTCTTAATCCTTGATGTTTTACTAGACAGCTGTCTAACCAGACAGCTCTCTTCGGGGTAAGGTATCTTAAAAACCGTTGTTTTCGAACAGCCTATTCAGGGCCGCGTTTGTGCAATGGGCAGGAGGGGCTGCTGCCCCGGGCCCCGGCCACTGGGGGGCCCCGGCGCGGGAGATATTTTATTTTTATTTTTTAAGAATGATCATATTTTTGATGCATTTACCCATCCGTAGTGAAGTAAACGTTCTCTTAACGTCAGTAGGTGCGTTCGACATGGACTGCGGCTGCATGAGACGACCGGCGAGAGTAGCCGCTTGCAGTCGGGGAGGAGTTGAAAACGGCTCTGTGAAGTTGGACATTCCAGCTTCTCGTGGTTTGCTGCGTTGATGTCAGTCATGGCCGATCAAGCGCTGTTTGCTTACGTTACTTTATTTATAATTAAACTTAGTCTTTCCGTTAGTAGAAGAGGTGGCCCAAAACCCTTTCTTCAACAAATGTTTTATTCAATCAAATTGTTTGGTCTGGATTTGAGCATTGGCGAAACTGAAGGTGTCAGAATAATTACAAAACAAGCGTCAAAGTTGTCGTGTGTGAGTCTGGCCAATCATGAAATAGCTGTGTCGTCATTTGAAGCCGTGCAAAGCCGGGGGGGGGGAAATGAGAATACGCGGATGGCCGTGCCCATCGCGACTTCCGGAATAAGGTGAATAGGGACTCGGAACCCTGTTCTAAGGATGTTTAAAATGTTTTCTGGGTCATATGAATGCATGGCCACCTCATTGCGAATATTTTACATTGAAATATATTCAGATGAGAATTCAGTGTTGTTTAAATTTCAATATTAAGTATTCGATGCCTTTTAAAATTCTAAACATTATGGCACTGATTTACTTCTATACATAAGAATCTTAAGAAGTGTACAAGTGTAACTCATACTAAGGGGCAAAAAATGTCAAAGATTTAGAATGAAATAAAATATAAAATGGCTTTAGTACAAATAGGGCAACATAGTTCAATATGGCAAAATCTTGATAACTTCAAACTTTTTTGTCTTTCATTCTTGTATTCAATACTTTTAACGCTTAAAGATTTATGAAAGTCAATAAGATACTCTTTTCATCACTCTTTTTTTCTCCTTTTTCAACAGTAAGAAAATATCGCAATGTATAACAATGACAGATATAGGCCTACTTATAATACTTTTTTTGACCATTTTGTTTTAAAAGCACATACCTCTTTTATTCTTTGTTATTCAAGCCATCAAAACAAAATAGTTATAACTTCATTCAGCAAACACACACATTTTCTTTAGGAAATGTACCTTTCTAGTTTCTAGTTGAGGTTTGCAAAAAGAAATGGCAGACCTTGAGGGACAGCTTCAAAAAGGAAAAGAATAGGGAGAAAGAGCGTAGCAGATGTGGAGCAGGTCTGGAGTGGTAGACCATGGAGATACGCTACCGTCATGAGCTTCCTAGCTCCATTCCTGGAGTTCAGGGAGACCAGTAACAACTTCCCCAGCAAGACAGAGCCCCCAGCCAGCCAGTCAGTGCACCCAGCCAGCCAGTCAGAGCCCCCAGCCAGCCAGTCAGTGCACCCAGCCAGCCAGTTAGAGCCCCCAGCCAGCCAGTTAGAGCCCACAGCCAGCGAGGATGAGCAAGGTACTGTTGTGGCCAAAAAACTGCATTAAACATACATCTTGGCCTATGCGGTCATTTTAGACCAAAAGACTCAGGAAACAGCCCACTAAGCAGAAAGCAGCAAAGCACTATTGCTGACACAGTCATGTAAATGAAATGATCGTCATCCCAGGTCATAACTAGAACATTACATGTTTGAATAACTAAAACACCATGGTTCTTTTCAGAGGCTTGCCCCAAACATATCACTCTGACCTGTTTGGACAGACCAGATTTAAGAACTTTAGCTGACTACAGTGAGATATTGAACCACCAAATGTAGATATCTCTAAGACCAAAAGCGAAACACACACATATTGATTAGGTCAATAGTAAGGAAGCTATTCACAAACGTCACGATGTGTGCTTGTCCGGGACAAGCAAACTTGCATTCAGTCAGTTTAACTTTAGAAACTGTCTACTGGGCATTTAGAAACTGTATAAATTGTCCTGCATTTTGGGTAGTTCTTCAGATTATCTCTGGGCTGATCGCCTCACGGAACATGGTGTTTCGCCTCGCTATACGGGGTCCCACTCTGGCCAGCAGGTCATCAAACTCGGCCCGGTTCAGCCTGAAGTACCCATAGAGGTAATATTAACTAGAGAGAGCCAAAATTGTCTTCCAAGATGGCGTCCCCATTCATTTCTATGAAAAGTGCTCAGTGGCGCAGTGAGGCAAGCGACTGTAATATCTAAGTATTGTGTTGGATTAAAGAAACTGCAAGCTTGAATATCTGGCTCCGTCGTTGTTCTAGCTCGGCAAAGCAAGCTCTCTTGCTGCATTCCATTGGGAGTCACCACACATCGCTTTTCCTGCGGTCTACCAAAGTAAATAATTTGAACATGGCATTAGTTAATTGAAGTACACTAGATTGCAGGACTGTTCACACACAAACTTTAACTGTCAAGATTTTGTCTTTGCCTGACCTATCTTACATTTGAGTATGTATGTAGTAGTATGGCTGTACTGTGCCCCCTGGATAAGAATCTAGTGCTGTATCCCCACCTGATCATAGACTCCCTCCTCCAAAGGCAACTGTGTTTCTACTTTAACTTTAATTAGTTACAAAATAATCCCAATAAATGTTGTTCAGAATAATGTAAAACTTACACTCTTGACAGCTCCCCGGACCTCCTCTACAAAACTGGACACCTCAGAGTCTCGGGCTAAAAACACTCCATCAAAGAACCCTGGCTCTTCACTCCTTTAAGACAATGTATTATGGACTACCTTTGTAATAGGACCTTTTATATATGTAGCACTTAAAAAATGTTTACAAACTAACATACAAATATTATATTCCACAGCTGCAGTATCAAGTTTGATTTCAAATAACAAAAGAGGAACTACGCACAATAACATTAACAGCTGGGAATATATTAACTACATTGGCTGTTTATAAAGTGTGCACAGAACTCACTGGTTTGTTTTCTGGAACCTGTACAACTTTCTGTTGCCATCCACAGAAACAGCCACCATTTCAGGGCTACAGGCTGGACAGACCAATGGCTCCTTTCCAAGAAGTTGGTTCTCTTCATAGTTGCAGTACACAAATTGCAGAAAACTTCTCTGAAATGCATCTGCATTCACTTTGCCAGTCTAAAGGAAAGAATGTAATACAGCTTTCAAAGACGATAAACTACATCTTCGCCTTTGTATGTTTTGTGTTTTGTAAGCAACTTTTCAAATCCAAGAAGGATGCAAATGACTATTTTGTGTGGTATGGTCTTCAGTCTATTATCTGAAATATGTACTACCTACTACAGCCACTTGTGGACCGTGAACTGCTTTTTACTTACTCTTCCAAATTGCTTTGTTCTCTGGTCCAACATTGCTGTAAAGGCTTGTCTGGACATTCCTGGAGCTGCTGTCTTCATAGCCTCAAAGGAATGGAAGAGATCTTGGTGGAACAGTGTCTGTGCCTGCATGGTAGCGGGCCAGTAACCACTCTTTACAAAGTCACTGACTTCGGGAGCCCATTTCTGGTTGCAATGTTTGCATGTAAGCACCGGAACGTGAAGATCATAACGGCCTGAGAGCACATGAAAGGCAAATCAATAACATGAAACCAAAGTAATGTGTTATATTAAAAAATTCAACAGTTTAACACTATCCTACCATTTATGCAAACCAGTATGATGGATCTACCAACAGAGACTGCTGCATCAGCGGTGTCACAGGAGCATATCCTTTGAGGTAGAGCTGTTGGCAGAAAACAATCTGCAAAGGCAAAGAACCATAAGGTATACAATTAAGAATGTTTGGGTTGTGAGTAATGACTTAAATAACACATTTCAATTTTAGATAAGAATGATCTGTTAGAAAAATTGTCAATTGAAAAATAAACGCCAACCTTGTTCACAAGTGATGTATTTTCCATCATGGAGTGTCACAGACTCTGTTGGCGGGATGTATTTGAAAAATCCATCCATGATGGTTTGCCTGTTGTGTAGAGTGTGGCGTTTATGTACCAAGTCATCACACTCAGCACAAAACCACTCTGAGGGCATACATTCCCCACAACGGATGACAGCTTCTTTCACATGACAGTGATTGCAGGTCATCTGGACGATGTTCTCAGCAGACAGTAGATTGTCAAGGTTCTGTGGCCTCGCCTGTTGCCAACATTGTTGGACCTCTTTCTGCCTTTGACTCCAACTGGACAATGGTAGCTGCTGAACCAAATCTTGGGAATCAGTGTTCTCTGACTCCTGTAGAAGGTCCTCAAGCTGCTGCATATTCAAATCTTCAAAAGGGAGGAGAAAAAAGAATAATACCATAACTCCAACATTGCAACAACACACTGTTGAAATACAGCATTCGGAACAAAAGATTAATCACCATAGTCTAGGTGTTGGCCATGGTCTAATGGCTGTGAAGAAGAAGCATGTCCTCCTTCGTCTGGTCTTGATGTTGACTGCTTTCTAAGGGCTCGTGGGCGCTGGTGAACAATGTCCCCATTGTGGTCCCTCTTCTTCCATTGAACAGGCTTTGGTGATGCAGTCCTAGTTTTCTGTCTGTTCTTCTCTGTCTAGAATTACAACATGGTTTAAGAAAGGTTTACCAATATGGGAAATGCCTTCAGACTACTGACAGAAAAAGCAGTTCAAGTGGTGTAACCCTTCTGATTCATGTCTTTTAAATACGCCTCCATGTATCTTATATGGACTGGTAAGAAGGAATACAACAATTTGTGACATTGTAGTGTTTATAGACAAATATATACAAAACAGAAGCTACTTTACCTCTTCTGTCTTGAGATGTTCAAGAAATGTATCTGCACTCCTGAGCTCATCCTCCAATTCCATCAACTGCAAATCACTCATCATTGAATTGAAAGAGCAGACCGACAAATGGGCAGATGAAGAGTGGGGGGTGAGCGATGAGTGGGTCAGTGGGATGTTTCTTCGGGACATAAGAAAGTGCAAGATTAGAACGCTTTGAATATAAATAGTAGATAATAGACTCGGAAGTAAAAGGAGGCCGGGAACGTAGCTACCAGGTTGTAAAAACAACGATCTTGCGGTAAGTGGAGGGCAAACCAGGGTATGTCACCGCAAGATATTGGAAAACTGGACCGCAGGTGTGGATCTTGTGCAGGTAGGATGGACTGGATCACTGGAGCCTGGAGATGCGCACAAACACAGACAAACAGAAAGACAGAAACAGACAGGCAGAGCCTGTGGAGGGCGTAACACAGGTAGACAGAGGTAGCTGGACACAGGTATACACAGGTACTTCCTGACAAATTATTTTATATAACAAATGAATATAACAAATGAATGGCAAGGATAGGCAAGGATATGGTGAGGTAAGGATATCTTTTCCAGAAAATATGTAAATTCAGCTGCAAGTAAGGAAAGATAAAAAAATACAATACAATAAATGTCATACCTAGTCTACACTTGGCTTGCAGTGTAGCAAGCCATGAGATGTAAAAAGGACCACACCAACAAAGATAAACATTGGTCTGAGTCCAATGAATGTGCACCGGTTCATGACCTTGCATGACATAACGTTAGACTAGCTATCTAGCTAGCTAGCACAGTGTATTAGCCTATTTGTGCAGTTTTCAAAGTCAATTAATTTATATTGGTGATGCAAAGCACTGGGCAATGTATGTCAAACATAATAACATTAAAACAACCTAAAAAAAACTATGTAAAAAACGGTATAGTAGGATAGTATCCTAAATATATATTTACCTAATCGATAATAGCTTACCTTGTCAGAACGAGAAACCGGAAGAAGTAGTTCCAGCCAGATCTTGAGAGTTGAGCGCCAACATTTTCAGCGACTTTATGTGTAATATTAAATTTACAATAATGTTGGATAATTTATAGGTTTTGCTGTCAGTGGATTTGACATGCTTGCTTCCATGCGCTTAAAATTATTATAAAATAAAATGATATTCCTCCTCCGCCGGAATAATTAATAAACAATGAAATGCATACGTTTTTTAAATCGGTTTATTTTGTATCAGTCCATTTTATAAATAACTTTTACGTCCATAAATAACGTTTATGTCATTTATAACGTGTATGTCTGGGATATAGCAAAAAAAAACATGTTGAAAGCACATCGGCCGGAGTTTTACGAAATCAGCCGATGTATGTGGGTGACGTTTCGTAAAAATCCGAAAGCCGCTCATCAAAATCTATGGGAGACCTAATGCGTCAAAATACGACGCCAAATTTCTAAATTTTCTACGGGAAAAGCCGAACATATTAACGTGGAAGTCAATGTGCAACCCTAGGCGTCAAAAACCGACGAGATGCAGTGACGCCAAAGGGCTCTGCCCAAGCGTCGATATTTGACGAGTTGGGATGAGACTGGGTTGGCTGTATAGATCATGCTACATCTAGTCATCTTATCTGATTTCTTGCATCATGTATGTAAAAGCAGTATTTTGATCGATATTGTGAGTAGGCCTAGCCTATATAAACCCAAGTCTGCACACTTGGCCATGACAACATTATACACGAACTACAACAGTGACCTTAGAGAATGACAACTATGTATTCACTTGTCTAAAACGCCCCAGAGCGTGGTGTACTGTGGCAAGGCAAGCGGTGCAGAGCATTAAAAAACGCTGTAGCGGGCGGAGCGGGGCGTCAGCTTCCAATGAAATCGGGCGTTGACGCTCGCGTAGGGCATTGTGGGAAGGCAAGCGGAGCGTTGCAAGTTGGATTTTCTCTACTTTATGTAAATGAGGGGCGTAAAAACGCTAGTGTTGGCCAATCGGATTGGTTTCTTGATTCTTGTAACGTAGCAACTGTTGGTCATGGTAAACATTTCTAGGGTTTACAATTTCTAGATGGAGGAGAAGCTTATCGTATGTGTCTGCACCCCCAGTTCTGTTCAGAACAAAGTTACATAATGTGACGAGCATGAATTTAAAGATTAAAATAATAATTAATGGTGCAGGGTTGCCGATGTTAGTGTCCCTGGTGTGTTTTTATACTTTTAAATTCAGTCTTCTCACATTACGTGACTGTTCTGTGCCACTGCTAGCTCGCTAGCCCAGCCTACAAAAGACTGGTTGAGTGATCGGTGGCGTAACATGTATTCTACTGTAATCTTGCACTAGTAAAAATTCTGTATTTTTACACAAATGTTGCGAAATTGGAATAGGGTTTTGCACGATTGTTTAACTGAGGATGGGTTCACACAAAACCCAGCTGACCACTGTGTTTATGCCAAAGAGTCAAACGATGGGAAGGTCATCATAATCATATGGGTCGATGACTTGATCGTTGCAGCAAGCAATAGAGATACTGAAAAACGTGTAAGAGAAAAGTTTAAAATGAAAGATTTGGGTAGACTCAAATATTTTCTAGGTATCGATTTCAGTCAGTCAGATGGCTGTATAAAGATGACACAGGAAAGGTACACTAACAAGATACTGCAGCGTTTTAATATGCAAGACTGTAGGACCAGAAAAACCCAAAGCGAGAGTATACTGAGGATGCAGTATAGATAGAAGATGACAGGGTGTACAGGGAGGCTGTAGGAAGTCTTATATACAACTAGATATGACAACTTGTACCAAACCAGACTTAAGCTTTGTAGTGAGCCGGTTATCACGGTACTTTGCTGAGCCTACAGAGGAGCAGTGGGTCACTGTGAAACACGTTCTAAGGTATCTCAAAGGCACTGCAGAAAAATGGTTAAGTTTTAGGAGAAACGACAGTGAGAAGCTAGGTATACAGGCCTACAGTGATGCCGACTGGGCGGCTGATACCAGTGACAGACGCAGTACCACGGGATACTGTGTGAGCCTTAGTCAAAACAGCTCCCTGGTCTCGTGGAAGACTAGAAAGCAACCTACCGTTGCGTTATCAACATGTGGGGCGGAATATTCAACCATACACGAGGTATGGGCACTGTCTTCAACCATACACGAGTGCCCATACCTAGAGCAGTTACTGGGAGGTATAGACAACTACAAGTACACACAAACTATAGTACATGAGGACAATCAGGGAACAATTACTCTTGCCGAAAACCGACGGAGGTGTAAACATAGACATAAAGTACCACTTCAGGTCTACTGTAAATGAGGGAAAAGTGACTTTGATTTATTGTTCTACTGATAACATGATTGCTGATCATGTTCTTTTTGCTTAGAGTATAGCAACCTGAGTACAAGTGGGGTTGTTAAAATATGTTCATTATGTCCTCAGTTGTATGTGGTGCTGTGCTGTTATGTGGTTGGATGTATGTTTGTGCCACGGGGAGGCGCTACCTCTGTAGCGGTGTGTTGTGGAGGGCGGGTCGGCGTCGTTGTTTGTACCAGTTTAATTGTTCAATCAGAAGCTGTCTGACCGTGAGACTGATGTGTCTGCAGCTCATACAATAAAGTTGATCAATCTATTGTCCACTCTTTTCTTCCAAATACAACGTTAGCTGCAACAACAGTGTAGCATAACTCAACACTCAATATGTCCTGATTAGGGGAAAAAAGCCCTGAAGAATCCCATTAGGGGAAAGTTTAGAAAAATACCCAAATATAGCCTATACATACGCCTATTCATTACTTTTCTCATGTGAAGAGGCAAAAGAAAATTACCTTTAGATATAACCATGAAAATTACTGAGTTGATTACTTACATTAAGACAATCAAAAAATGTATTACAAGTTTTTTGAAGTTTTTGGGTAACACAAGCAAACGATGCATAGTAATGTATACGCTAATTTGCATAAATACCACAACATATCTAAACATTGGATATAGCCAGGTGAAAATGTATTTTAGAATTTTGTTGACATCTTACAGTAAAAGATTATAGAGGCAAACAAATGTCACCATAAGGGGCAGAGATTCAGTCTATTATTCAAGGTCCACTCAACTGTCGATCAACTGTCACTAAGCTGTCACTCAGGTAAGAAAGATTTCCTTTTGTTTCTCCTACATGGGATTATTCAACCTACATTAATAAAACATACCTGGTGATCAACTACAATTTATTGGGAACATCTGGATGTGTGTTGAGCTGTGGTATGACTATTATTGGTGAAACGACTCAGCCCCAAACCCCATCTCTGCAATATTAATTAATAAAGGCTGGTTTAAAGTAGGCCTACTTCTTCCTGCCTCTATGTATTAATTCTCATGGGTAGCCTAATTGGGTTCCATTCAGACCTTAACATTAAATATTTTACTGTTGTATGTCAACAAGACATTTTCACCTGGCTATACCCTACGTTTAGATCTGTTGAAATGTGTTTGTCTTGATGTAAGTAATCAACTCAGTAATTTTCATGGTGATATTTAAAGGTGAATATTTTTACCCTATTCACGTGAGAAAAAGAATGAATAGGCTATATTTGGGTATTTTTCGAAATGTTCCCCCGATTCTTCTGGGTTTTTTCCCCCTTACACCAATGACTGGAAGGGCTTGTTTCTGAAGCTGCGGTCGCTTATTTGTCTCGCGATAGTTGGCAACCTTCAATACCAGAATTGCTGTTCAGCTATCTGACTGTCTCGAAGGAGGTAGAGTGTTAGCCTTTAGCTTGTTAGCTAGTCAATAAACATGGAGACAAAGTCGGGAAAGAGTTTCCGCGTGAGCGACGGGGACTGGATTTGTCCAGACAAAAAGTAAGCTACCAACAATCCGGGATTTTGAGGGGGTCAAATATCGAGCTATCTAGTCAACTCATCTCTTTGGAAGCGAGTCAGCTAGCTAGAGCTAACGCTTCTTTTATGACATGGCGAGCTACAATTCCACACTACAGTACTAGAATATATTACTACGATGATGGCACTAAATTGTTTTATTCCGTTGTATTCCAGTAACTTGGCCAAGTAGCCATCCTTAAAATGTGTTGTTTGCTTATCACAATGCCAAGATTTTAAACTATTTCATGTAATAGTCATATTTCAGTCACACCGTCCTGAACACTGAGGAAGTGATATAACGCTAGTTATAATAGCATAAAGGGAGCATGTTTGCTGGCTAGCTGTCTAGCTAGACGACTGTAGTAGACTAGCATGGCTAACAACATATCATCTGCGGGGCCTGATTGTATATACAGATTGTGGGGCATATTATCTTCCAGGCCGATTACAGTTACATTTAAATGTCTACTTTCCAATTAACCAGTAAACTTCGCTAGATGGCTAGATAGCTTCGCCACCCCTTCTAATTGAGCTATTTACACTAGTTAGCTAGACTAGTCAAGCTAATTTCGTGCCATAATCAATATAAGCAAGAGCCAAGCTAGTTAGCCTAGCACTGTCCTAAACGAAAACGTGACACATAGTTTAGTAAGAGTCTCATTTGCAACAATGTGGTTGTGGCTAGCGAAGTAGTTTATTGTTGATTTTGGAATTCAAATAAATATATTATAACTTAAATAACCGAAAATTGACTGAAAAACATGAGTCCTAAATTGTGGAACGTTGGGGCGAGATAATAGCAACATATTGTGTAGAAAGCCCTTTTTTGGGCCAGAGTGCAGCTTAGAACGTTGTTTCTCGCGATGTCACCGGAATGTTCATAAGCACCTCCATTTATTTGCTTGGTAACTAGCACTACCAACAAGAAATGTGGTGGGAAACTCTGCATGTAGGCACTTGTCCAGCGTCCTCTTCTACACATTGAGTGCTTGTAGAATATGCATTTCAAATTTTTATCTTGTTTAGTATTGACTGAACGGCAATAGTTTGGACCAAACGGTGTCCCATGAGGAACTACTGGCAGCAAAGAGTATTATTCAAGTTAGGCAGTAATGGAACGAAGGTTCTTCCAGTCACCTTCCCAGTATGTTTGTTAAGTGTCTGCCGTTTTCCAAACACATACCTGCAAACTTGCAGGGCTGTGAGACACGCATTTCAACCATTTCACACGCTCTTGGGGGTGCCAACAAATCTCACGCCAAGGTTTTTGAAAAATTCAAGAAAGAGGGCTGGCTAAAAGTAGCAGACCAAATTAAATGTATAGTAGTGACCACACGTTTTATCGCTTATTACAGTAAGCAAGCCTATGTTTTTTTTCTTTTCACACTTTCATTTATCGTCTTTAATGTCATATAATGTGGTTTCAACAAATTTATGCTGTAAATGACACCCTCACAAAAAAACGATAGGCTATCTCTCAAAAAGTATAGGCTACTAGCATATCGTGCTGTGCTTGCAGATCTAGCCTATCTATCACGCATTGAGCAATTAGATCGGTTTCATGTTAAATTCTGCTAATTATTCTTGCACCTTCCGCAACAGGTTCCTGTAGTAAAAACGGGCAAGACATGTCCAGAGAATGTCTAATGTAGGCTCTGACATGTCTGTGACAGACTTCCTGTATCACCTCTGCTCGTAAAGCCTCAATCTAATCGTGTTTACATAAAATTAACCTGGGCTGTGTCTACTACCGCGCACTTGTGCACTTCGAGCACTTACTTTCAGTGCTTAGGGCGCTTACGCTGAGAAACCATCAGAATTCAGTGCACTGAAAGTACCCGGATGATGCACTGCAAACGGTCAACAAATGAAGTGTCTGACGATGGACACTACTCGCCCTAAACGGGCGCCATCTTGGCTCATAGCGGAAGAGCCCCTTGGACCCCTCCTCTTCTCCCTGTACACCACCTCGCTTGGACCAATCATCACCTCCCATGGCTTCTCCTACCACTGCTACGCTGACGACACCCAGCTCTACCTGTCGTTCCCCCCGACCGATCCGGGGATCTCAGCCAGGATTGAGGCCTGCCTCACAGACATCTCCGCCTGGATGACCAAGCACCACCTCCAGCTGAACCTCGCCAAAACCGAACTCCTTATCATGCCGGCCAAACCGTCCATCTCCCATGACCTCTCAATCACCCTGGGATCGGCGACGGTGACCCCTTCATCCTCTGCCAGGAACCTCGGGGTTACCATGGATAACGAGCTCTCCCTCACAGCCCACATCGCTGCTGTCTCCCGGTCGTGTAGATTCACCCTCTACAACATCCGGAAGATCAGAAGATACCTGTCTGAGCACTCCACCCAGCTGCTGGTCCAAGCACTTGTCCTCTCCAAGTTGGACTACTGCAACTCGCTGCTCGCCGGGCTCCCAGCATGCGCAACCTGCCCTCTCCAGAGGATTCAGAACGCAGCGGCCCGTCTGGTCTTCAACCTACCCAGACGCTCCCATGTTACCCCGCTCCTCGTCTCCCTTCACTGGCTGCCCGTCACGGCCCGTATCAGATTCAAGACCCTGGTACTGACCTTCCGAGCGGTGAATGGGACTGCACCGACTACATCAAGTCTCTCCTCCAGCCCTACACCCCCACCCGCCACCTTCGGTCTTCCTCTGACAACCGTCTGGTGGTCCCACCGCTCAAGACCGCCCTGTCCCAACACAAGCTCTTCCCCTGTCTGGCCCCCCAGTGGTGGAATCAACTCCCCACCTCCATCAGAGACACTGGCTGTGTCTACTACCGTGCACTTCGAGCACTTACTTTCAGTGCTTAGGGCGCTTACGCTGAAAAACCAAAATAATTCAGTGCACTGAAAGTACCCGGATGATGCACTGCAAACGGTCCAAAAATGAAGTGTCCGACGATGGACACTACTCGCCCTAAACGGGCGCCATCTTGGCTACGTAGCGGAAGAGGAGGAGTCCAGTGACAGAAATACAAGCGGGTTTGTTTCGCGGGTTTAGTTTCTCGGGTGTCGCGAGCAGATTTGCGTGCGTCACTTCCCGCTAAGTGGGAGGGTAAAGTGTTCCAGTTTAGACAGCGCTATTCAGCAACTGAGTGCACTGCAAATGTAAGCGCACTACATTGCAGTGTACTTCATTAGGTGCGCGGTAGTAGACACACCCCTGCTCCCGAGCAGATTTAAGCTTACGGACCTGTTGCTATGACGGCAAGTCAAGGATGAGCTTTGAAGAACCGAACAATTCAAGATAATGACAAATCGTCATCATTCAAATCCAGCTAACTGAGTTAGCGACGTACGGAGAACGGGCCCCAGGGCCGAAGTGATGGCATCACCTAGACAAGGTTTTACCAATTGAAAAACGTGTGTTTATTTTATATAAAGCCGCAAAAACTATTTTGCGCTCAAATAATGGCAATTTTTTTTCCTGCATTAAGTGTTGAAGTCCCTATCTTGCATCACATCAAACTCATACGTCCTATAGGTTTTGGCTAAGCCCCGAATGTTTACAACGTCTGGCTCCGTGCCTGATTAACACTCTGATTGTTAAAGGGGTTACTGATTGCAAAACCGATTTTACCTTGTCATAGTTGAAAAATGACAGTTTGGTGTGTAATATAGACATACAGTGAACCTCAAAGTCCATTGAAACCTCTTTTCTATTAACATTTCACTTCTCACTACTGTTTTGAAACTGCAACTGGCAAACGCTCGCTTTTTTTTGGGACGTCACAAGTTGCAGCATCATCTTTGTCACGCCCCAACATTTATACAGACCAGCCCTCTGGTGTTCTGGCCCTGGATCTCAGACACTCGTTTAGCTGCGCGCTGCTCTATGTACTTCCACGCGAACAACAAAGCAGAAAGTTTGAACGTTTTTAAAGTATATTGAAAATGGACCATCATAAATGCAGTGTTCCAGGCTGTACAGGGAATGCTGACACTTTTCATAATCTTCCCAAGGAACCAGACACTCGACGGGCATGGCTGATGTCTCCTGTATCTAGCACAGTCGTTCTCAAAGTGTGGTCCGCGGACCACTGGTGGTCCGTACTGCCCCCGTAGTGGTCCGCGACGGCCACAAGTAAATTATTGCGACATTTCTAACATACAACTCAGAACGAAGATACACAGTCAGAACACACGTTCCGCATTCTGACATCGCAGCCTCTGCATGGGTTGTACCAGAGCCTCTCTGGTTGTACCATGTGAGGGAGTTATCCCCTCCCAAATAGAGATGGTTGGGTCCATAGCCCGTCTTTTCTAAAAAGTTTTCTCAGATAGGCTACCGATTGCTGGGCCGGGCAGCCCAACCGTAACGATACGCATCAGGGAGGATGGATGGGAGCAGGGCCGGAGTGATGGCATCACTAGATAAGGTTTTACCAATAGAAAAGTGGCTGTTTATTTGACATAAATCTCCAAAAACTATTTTGCGATCAAATAATGGCCAAACATTTTGTGTGGAAATCCCTATAGCACATCAAACCCATACGTCCTATAGGTTTGGGCTAAAATATTTACAACGTCTGGCTTCGTGTCTGATTAACACTCGGATCGTTAAGCAGTCTCAAAACTTGTATTTTTTTCTTAGCGGAAATTATAATTAGCGGAATACATTATCCGTTAAATCATGTGCCGCTAAAAATTGTAAGACGCCAGGTCTGGGTAGGAGGCCTGTTGTTCCGGTGATATAGGCTACTATTTAGTTAGATTGTCCGATTGTCTGTTTATTTATTGGCCAAGTGGTCCTTGGTCCAATGATATAAGGGAAAAAGCTAGCGTTTTTTCCCGGGAAAAAATGTTGGATGTAAAAGAGGGCATAGAACAGCACCCGGGCCATTTTCGGCCAAACCTATGTTACATACCCTATGCGGAGACCTTAAGGAACAGTGTAAAATACTTTTAAAAAACTGTCAATCACCCCTTTTAAGTAGTTACATTGGCTGAAAGAGGACAAGTTTTCCTAAATTTTAAGGTATAATTTGTTTCTGTAAGTTAAACTATATGAAAGTCGGAGGAAATTTTTTGACAATTTAGTTGAATATCGGAAAAAGAGCAGCAAGCCACTCTGCTGGCTGCTCATTCATAAAACCTCAAGAAGGAGCAAACATTTTAATCTATTTAAAACTGTCATAATTCTAAATTGGCTGAATATTTGAAAAAAGATGAATCATTTGGGATTAGCTGAATGTAATGTGAACATTTTAAAGGTTGAATGGTGTCTGTAGCTGAAAGTATGCTGAAGTAGTTAAGTTTGAAAGAGGAGGAAGATTTTTAATGATTTGAAAGGATTTACCATTACTTTTAATGGGAGAATAATTTGCACAAAAACCTTAATATTTGAAAAAGTATAAAAGTGAGAAATACTAAAAGTCATAGCACAAATTTCCTGAAGGAGCTAAAAGTTTTGATACAAAAATTGTATTAATCAGTGAAAGTATGTAGGACTAGTTAAAGCGAACGGAAGAACTAAGAAGTTGGAATAAGTATAAAGAGAAACAGGAAAACAATATAGAAAGAGCATTTCCTGCTGAAAATGCGTTGGAATGCTAAAATCTGAAATACATTTTTTAAATGGCTGAAAATACAGAAATGAGAAAATACCCGCAAGCTGAAAGCAAATTAATTTAACAAATGTGTGAGTAGTTGCAGTAGTGACTAGGGCCGCAACGATTAGTCGACGTTATCGACAACAAAAAATTGATGACAAATATTTCTGTTGTCGACAAATCGTTTGATCTCACAGGACATATTTTAAGTGCCTGCAATAAAGGGATTTGACCAGAGTGGCGCTGTAGCGCTAGACTAATGCAGCCCTCCCGTATGCCATCCAATAGAAGAAAACAGCGGTAAAAATCTCAGGGTGCAAACGAGCCAGAGAAAGTCTTGTGTGGGAAAGTTTCACAAAAGATCCAATTCGTTGCAGCCCTAATTCCAATGCATTCCTATGGGATTTTCATCAACATGACTTCAACTTTTTTCAAAATGTATACGTTTTAAAATTGACTAAACATACCATATTTTAAAGAAAGCAACCTAAACTTTCGTTTAAGATGTCTTCCAGTGGTACCGACCTTCTATGAAAGGTAGCCAAAGCATAAAAAACAATATTTACTATAAACTATAACAGTATTTTCATAAGCTTTCTCAATGTTTATTGCAACTGACATTTGATAGCATTAAGGTGCAAGTGTGTACATGCTAACTGGGATATTTGTTTTAAATGTATTGCTAGTAATCGCTAGTTATTGAGCTAAGAAAAGGACGTGGACCTGTAAATTATGTTGCCATATTTTCAGGTGGCGTTCTGGGCTACATTCAGGCTAAATCATGCTTTCTGAACGTTCGATTCAATGCGTTTGCTACCTGCGTTCCAGAATAATTTGACAGTTGGGTAGCCTTGGCCAAAAATTACACGTTTTATTGTCCACCCTAGTAGTCAACAAAAGTCAGCCTCAAAAGTCAGCCTCGTTGCAAACATTAGCAGAAGAGTAGAATTAGCAACCTCCTTTCAAAAAAAATCTGTCTATACAAGGCACACTTTGTAAAAGAACTGCTCCTCGCTTCTTTCTCCTTTTTTGACTTTTGATTAACGTACCCGCTAGCGGTAGGAGTGCGTCGATCCATTATTTTCTTTGCTTTTCGTGCCCAAACAGTGCGTGTAAACATTGGACAGTTGAATTGCTCATCTAAATGTATTTCAGTTACACGACATTAGGGCTGTCAAAATTGCTCAAAGATGACGTTCCTATATTCGAACATATTCGACTTTCTGGTTCCGGTTGGTTATTATTATTAATGTTTATTTTCCCACCCCTAAGGATCAGTCAATATTTGGACTACATAGAACGTTGATGTCAAAAGTTTCGTCTTGGTCCCGATTCAGTTGCTTGTATAAGAATTTACGTTCCGTTGCACAGTTTAGGAGTTAGATTATGAGTGAAAAATCCCAACCGTTGGGTTTTGTTGAGAAAGCGATTTCGAGTGGAACTGAATTCGCAGATTTTTGATTTAGGTCGTGAAAGTCTTTGAAATTCGAGCGAGTGCGGGTCGCCCGTGAGACCGCCTAGTCTTAGGCGGCAGCCATGCTAGAAAGCGTCATAGTAGTATTTTCGTAATTTGATAGTTCGGTCAATTCTGAACCAGAAAACAGAAGGAGGGCAATGTTATGACGATATGACTATTGTGAATACAAAAGTATGCCCCCCAAAACCTACACAAGTTTGACATTAGCGCCCGTTTCTTTTGACAAAGTTTAGCTGTGGCATCGAAGACGGTACACACCATAGATATATATTTTGCGGTCTCACTGAAATTCTTTAGCTTAAGATATGGCGATTGCGAAGACAGCCAGCGGGTCAGCATATTTTTGTGATTTGTGTGAAACTGGAATTTGAGTGAGACCGCATCTTGTTTTGACGTTAGCCTCAGAATCAGACTCAGTCGTCCACAGGCAGTGTGTAGTACTGTCATTTCCGGTGCTTTCAAACAATCAGCAGCCAGTGCCTCTAGCAAACTTATTTTGAATTAGCCATTTCCCCCTAAATTAATGTCTAACTGATTTATGTTTTGGGAGCCATATTTTCAGTTAGCAGACTATACTGTTTGAATCGCGATTCCATCTGAAATATTGCCAGTGACAACATTGTTACAGTAGCTTCTTTCTAGGGGGTTCGCTTGTTTCAAAGGGTGTTCTTAATTAATTATGCAATATGAGTAGGCTAAATGCTTGAAAGGGACGGAGCCACCTGCAACCGACGCAAGCACACCCTCACAATTTCCCCAGAAATTGTATGCTCTCTAGTTTATGATTTGTATTTATTTATTCAGATACTATATATTTAATATCAATGTCGTATTGTTTAAACCCAATTCATACCACCCAAGTTATGAGCTGCACCCAAACCTGGCTGTTATCTTGTTTAGAGTAAAACTATTTATTTTTTTAGGTGTGGAAATGTGAATTTCGCTAGAAGAACAAGCTGCAACAGATGTGGCAGAGGTAGGTACTTTCTTTACTAAGCTTTGAGATTCCATGAGTAGCTTTTTAGCAATGTGTATTCTGACATGTTAGTTTACGGCATCTCTGCACACCCCTTACCTCTTTACCAAAAACAATTGTCTTCAAGTAGAATTGTGACCATATGTTAGATTTTTTTTATTTATTATCGAATTGGCGTATAAAAGGGGATATAAGTTTAATTATTTTAGAACTGATTCAGAATTGCTTTTTCTCATATGTTATAAAATGTGTAACATGGAGTTGACCAGCAATGCAAGAGGCCTACACAACAAAGCAAGTTATTTATTTTTTACAGTAAGCAGGCTTCACCCAGGCCGAATCCCAATTCTTACCCCTACCCCTTAGTTTACCCCAACCCCTTGTCCCTCGAAACTGAGGGATAATTACTAGGGGTGAAAACATACCCCTATGAAATGAGACACCACTTGTACCCCTTTTCCACCAACGCATTTTGGGTGCCGGTTCGGAGCCGGTGCTTAATCGCGAACCAGTTCTTTCTCTTTCGACAGACTGAGAATTTATCATAATCCTATCAAATGAGTGAAATGACAAACACAAATGTTACGAGCTATTGAGCCTATATTTAACACAAATGTAATACACAAAGTATACAGCAAAAGTTTTATAAAATGTTGCGCTCATAATGCCAGTGTTGTCATACTGCTGCGAGTCCAGGGTATTGTGCAATAGCGAAGAAAACACGTTCTTCAGATTGATAAACAGCCTTTAGACGGGCTCTCTAATACACAAGCACACACAGCAAAAGTTTATAAAATGTTGCGCTCATAATGCCAGTGTTGTCATACTGCTGCGAGTACAGGGTATTGCGCAATAGTCAAGAAAAAACGTTCGGATTGATGAACAGCCTTTAGACGGGCTCTGCTTTGTGTTTTGCGTTGCTAGGAAAGATGAGAAGTATACAGTGACGTAATGACGTAGCTCTGTGGTGTCTCTCTAGCCCGTGGAAAAGCAAACCGGTTCTTAGAAGGCTCCGTTCTTGAAGCTCCGAACTGGCTCTAGCACCAGCTCCGAACTAGCTCCCGGATCACTTTGGTGGAAAAGGGGGTATTGGTTACGTATATCGTTGTCTCCAAGCAAGTACTGCTATGTAGTCATATAAAACGGGCAGCATTTTGGTTGGCCCCACCAAATCTTAACTCCCAAAGTTTTTTGAAAAGTTGCCAGCCCTGCATTTATGGTACTCTCTGGATGATCTGGCGGCCTTTGTTGCCAGTTGTGCAGTATTCACATACCCCTAGGTTTCAAGTAAGCTCCCGACACACTTGGTTTTGTATGTACCCCTACCCCTTAGCCCTACCCCTCGATCAAAACGAGTATTGGGATAGCCCTCACTCTCACCTGAACCCGCTAAACTAAGGGGTAAGGGGTAGGGGTAAGACAGATAATTGGGATTCGGCCTAAGCCATCTGCACAGTCAGTCGGTGAACAACGTTAAGAAAGCTTTATTGCTTGCGGCCGCAAGGAGACAAAAACATCACATGCCATGGTGCTACAAGTTTGTCTGCTAGCATGTTGTGCTAGCAATCTATTTAAACCGAAGCGCTCTTGACTGTTAGTCCTTGTCACACAGCATCTCCTTAAAACTAACAAAACCACCAACATCTTCTAGTCTTAACAAATGCTCACCCTTCCCCCAGGGTTAGAAGAAAGCCTAAGTTTTGTTTGGGGGGCTCTGTTATCTGCTGACAAAGAATGCTAAGCATCTTTATTAATCAGTATAAAACATCACATTCTTAATTTTTCCGACAGTCTCACAAGCTCTACTTACTGGCGTCATGGAGCTGAGCAGCTAAATACTTATTTAGCTTTGTTATCTAGCTAGCTATTTAGCCCATACTGGCCAGTTAGCTGAATACTTTATTTGCTTTCATTTACTGTCGCTCAGCTAGAATTGTGGTGGGATTGACAGATTATTAAAGCAATAAACCACGAGAGGGGCATCAAACTATATTAAGTCCTACAGCAATCGATGGATACGATCTCATTGAGGTAGTGTGATAAAAGCTTGACCGTTTCGATTTAGGTCTGTACGGTAGTCAAGTCTACCCTAGATAGTAAACAAACTTTCTCTTTCTATAATTTACAATCAAATCACCATTATTTAGTGCTTACAGATCACCCCGTAAAATACATGGGGGAAATGTGGATTATGACAACAAAAAAGAATACTGTTTTTGTACTGTCTGCCATGCTTTGATGCAATGGAAGATACCACTGAGTAATAAAAATGGAACGCTGCTAGGCAGGACTAACCAACTAACCAAAAGTCAGACATTCAAGTAGCCTATTGGAATGCTAGAGCAGTAGAGTTAAAAGTGTGTCTTGGGTTGAATAGGTGGTATAATGGGACAATTTTAGAATTTACAAGAACAAAATATAGCCTAACAGTTTGTTTACAATAAAATATAGATGGCCCATAGAAAAATGTTGGCTAGATACCTTAGGCCTTTTGGTTGCCTTTTAGGACAAAATACCCCAAACATATAGCCTACTAGGATCAGACCCATCTGCAACCGACGCAAACACACCCCACACCAGAAATTGTACCATCTCTAGTTTTATTTGTTATCAGTAGCCATGTTGCCTAATCTGCTATTTTTGCGTTATTCGCCAGGTTAAGAGCTACGTCTGAAGACGCATGCGTTTCATTGTCTTCGCGTCATGTTCAATAAATAAATTGATCAATTTGACCAATCCTACCTTAGCTACCGGTCACTACTTGAAGAAACTCTGTCAAGCTTTCGGTCGTTAAGGAGCAAAATGCCATATGGAACATACAATTCTGATAGCAAGCACCCCAGGAGATTAGAGGGGAAAGTCAATTTTCCCCTTTCCACAGCCCTAAATCCAAGAGTAAAACAGTGTGGTATGCCTCACTCAGCTGAATATCTTAACGATTCTACGTACGTTTCAACGTACTGTGTTGCTATTGTACTCTCTCTAAAGCCCTACGCTAACTACCTATTAGATGTGAGATTACTAGGAGGTTACTATTTACTAGTACGATTAGGCCTACTAATATTATATTTAGAGCCGACCGATAAATAATTTTTAGGCCAAATATTTGGTATTCCGATATCGGCCGATATATATACACTGCTCCAAATAATGAAAGGACTTTTTTTATCAGGGTATGGCATATCAGTAGCTATAGATATCCACCATAATATTTATTCACGTTGACATCTGATGTGTTTTCAAAGTGTTCCTTACATTTTTTGAGCAGTATATATATATCGTTTTTTTACTAAGAAAAAAAAATGAAAATCCAGAAAAGCACGACAAAACTAACAGATTTCCCCGACATTAGTTATTTGTAGTTTACATTTTGTCATTTTTAGCAGACGCTCTTATCCAGAGCAACTTACAGTAAGTACAGGGACATTCCCCCGAGTCAAGTAGGGTGAAGTGCCTTGCCCAAGGACACAATGTCATTTGGCACGGCCGGGTATCGAACTGGCAACCTTCTGATTAATAGCCTTATTCCCCAACTGCTCAGCCATCTGAATCCTGTTGTTATTTGAGTCCTCACTAAAATAATATGATAATGTAGTTTAAAAATAAACTTGTTTGTTTTACTGTCACAACAGAACAGAGGAACATAAAAATTAAAACTAAAAACGTTAAATATATATATATACAGGGTTTTTCCTGGGGTCTTCGGCGCTCCCCCAAAAAATAATAAATATATCATTTTTATTTTTTTCTAATCCATGTATTTATTCCCAGTTGTTTTGCAATTTCTTTTATTTTCTTCGTGCCTACACTATATATGATCATTCCAGGTTAAGAATACCAATGGAGGCTGCGTTGGAAATCGTTAATCAAACTTTTGTCAGCATTTTGAGTGGAACTTTCATTTGCATTTGTACAGGTGGTCGGGCTGGCCCTCGCAGCAGAACGACAGTTTACTGGCTGCTCTGTCCTTTCGCGCACCTCACAGTACGACATAGTGGCAGAAAACTGGGAAATATATCTTTTATAATGGCTAGAGAATTACACGGATTATACAAATGGTTAGATAAAAAAAAATACCAAAAAGGTAGAGGAGGACAGCCTTTAAGAGAGAAAGGGAGTCACATCAGAATTTTGATTTGGGTCACGAAAGTCTTGAAATTTGAGTGAGAATGTCGCCCGGTACAACGCATAGTCAAGCGGCAGCCACGTCTTCACGTCATGTCACAAAGTTCATAATTTTATATTTTTACAGTCAATTCTACATCTAAAAAGTCGAGCAGGGCAGCTTTCAAGAGATATG
Organism: Mallotus villosus; assembly: GCA_903064625.1. Lineage (NCBI taxonomy): Eukaryota > Metazoa > Chordata > Actinopteri > Osmeriformes > Salangidae > Mallotus > Mallotus villosus. Next base: position 47,958 of record CAEFZP010003328.1, read on the forward strand.
GGAGTTCTGCTTTTAGCCAGCTGGTCCGATTATTTTTGTGTAAACTGGCAATCTGAGTGAGACTGTGTCCCCGTTACACTGTTTTGACGTTAGCGTCACACTCGAATCGCGTTTTTTTTTCATTGCAGACTTTTTTTTGGCCTTAGGCGCTCGATTTGTCATAGGCGCTCTGGAAAGTGGCTTAGGCGCGCGCCCAAATTTTCTCTATGCAGGAAAAACCCTGTTACTTATATATATATATATATATCGGCCATTATAAATTAGGGATGTTAAACGACTCGTTTACTGTGAGTCGACGTGTCGGAGGCATAAATCGAAAAATCGATCGATTTCTTCTCTTTTTTCGGGCCGCGGCTGCAGCAGTTGAAGAGTTCAAATGATCTGCGCATTCCTTTAAGAGAGCGGCCCAGTTGGCCCACCCGTCATATTTCAATTACAACGAAATTCTGATACGAAAACCTTTTGATAAATTGGCATGGCGCCGAATTAATTATACAAACATTAGGCGAAAGCCAAATTGGCACATAGCACATCACATTTAACTATAATATCACAAACTGGGATTTGAAAACTTTAAGAAAAAGGCCTATAGGCTAAAATAACTCCGGTCTGCTATTCCAATGTAGGCTGGGCTAAAGCCTAAAACATATTGGCTAACAAAAGAAAAAATGCATAGCAGCGAGTGAAAAATCATAGCCTAACATTTCTATTTAACAATGGACTTGTTCTTATTTAGAAAGATTAACATGTCCACGTGAGATGGGAGGAGGCGAGAGCGTAGCCTGTTGACGATCAAGCCCGCAGCGGAGAAAACCCTCTCTGCAGGCACGGATGTGGCAGGGATGCAGAGGTAGTGCTTTGCCAAGCGGGGCAGCCTCTTGTACTTGCTCTCGTGAAGTTTCCACCAGAGAGCAGGGTCTTGTGTGGGGGAGATGCTATCTTCGCACAGGTATCGCTCCAATTCTGACCGAGCAGTTGTAGCTGGCTCCTCGGTGAAGTACTCGTCTCCGAAAAAGGCCAGCATGGCATCAGCATGTTTGGCTCTTTTTTCGGGGATCGGTGCGACAGCCTGCTCCTCCTGATGATCTGCTGGTGGGGCCGGGAGATTGGACAGCATATCGCCAACTTTTGTGTGGACAGCTGCTCTGACTTCGTCGGTTGTAAACCGGAGGTTTTTGTTTTGTGGATCCAAGAACGATGCGACCAAGGCCGCTTTCTGCGCTGTGTCCGTGTTGTCAGGCTCTATGCGAGAGGAGAGAGACTCTGCTACCTTCCCTTTGAATTCCCTCACTTTTGGTGACTCGCCTTCTGTCGGCCTCAGGTAACGGGAGAGCAAAGTGGCTGTAATTGGGTGCACCATGGAAATGGACAGCTCTGTTTCCCCGCACAGGGCAGTTGTGGCACATTTAAGTGACTTCAGCACAGGCAACAGTTCTTCCATGACGTGCCAGCTTGCGTCTGCCAGCTCGAGGGTACGCGCATCTGACAACTTGGTGAAGTCCCGGTCGGATAAGACTGCTGCTACAGCCCAGCGCTGCTCCAGTAGGCGGTCGAACATGTCATAGATGGAATTCCACCTCGTTTTTACGTGCTGGATCAGGCGGTGCGGGGGCAGATTTTGTTCGGCCTGCTTTCCCTTTAAAGCTTCGGTTGCCACTGTGCTGTGGTGAAAATGGGACACAAGGCGACTTGCACCCCCGACAACGGTACTAACAGATCCCAATTTGAAGCCGTCGTTGATTGCCAGCTGCAGCGTGTGGGCAAAGCATCTGTGTGATTCCCACTCCAGATAACGGGAGTTTGCCAGCAGAATGTTGGACGCGTTGTCGTGCACGCAGGCTGCCACTTTACCGGCTATGCCCCAGTTGTCAACGGCGGCTTGCAGGACGTGAGCCATGTTCTCAGCAGTGTGCCTCTCTGGCATTGAGCGGGTCTGGAGGATCGCACTCTGCAGAACCCAGTCGGTGAAAAAGTGAACGGTTACCGTCACGTATGACTCAGTCGTCAAAGCTGTCCAGGCATCAGTGGTGATCGCCACTTTATCGGCTGAGGACAGGATCGCGCGGAGGGAGGCTGCTGCTTCACGATACATTTTCTCCAGCCTCACAGTCATCGTTTGGCGACATGGCACTGTGTAGGCTGGCTCGAGAAATGCAATCAGATCGCGGAATCCCGTCCCCTCTACTACGCTCATGGGCAGCATATCTCCGGCTATCATCTTAGCTGTCAACTCGCTGATTCTTTCAGCCCGGCGGCTATCACAGTGACCGGATCTCACCGTAAAGTCCGCGATGCTGCCTTGCCGGCTGGAAGGCTTGGGATGCCTCTTTGACAGGTGATTCAACATCACGGTTGTGGACGAATGGTAAGCAAACTTGATGAGACATATTTTACACTGAACTGTTCTGTCATCAATCTTTAGGAAACTATCCCACACCGGACTTTTAAGTGAAGATGCCATTGTCATGAAAGGACAGAAGAAGAGATCGCTCTTGGGAGACGTAGCGGTGTAGCAGAAGTGACCGTTAGTGTAACGTGTGCAAAAAGCTAGCAGTAGCAGTCACTTCTGCTACACCGCTCTCCCATTTGAAAAAAAAGACAAGGATTTATTGTATTTTGATCATTTTTAATAGGTTATTTTGAAAACAGAAATGGGTTACACTGTTTTTAAAGGACATTGAAGAAGTTTGTAGGCTATGTAAAAAATGTAAACATAAAAATAAGTGTAAAAAAAAATTATTTTGAAAAACGATTTATCGATTTCTATTTTTAGAGTCGTTTAGAGCACGAGTCGAGAATCGACCGTTGAGTCGACACATTGTTCACATCCCTATTATAAATGCCGATACCGATAGTTTGGAAAGTGCCTAATATCGGCCCGCTGATAATATCGGCCCATTACATTAGCTTCTGTACCTACCTGGCCACTGTAGCTCTATCTAGCTTAACTTTACAGCGGTTAGTTTAGTTTGTTGGTAAAAGTTGCTCTAAAAGCTAGCTACTATTAAGATTGGTATATCGGCCCGCTGTAAAGTTAAGCTAGATAGAGCTACAGCGGCCAGGCAGGTACAGAAGCTAATCTAATGTTGTCGACTGACGCTGTATCTAGCCACTACTACTAGTATGATAATATTAGCACTCCAACAGTACCTATTTAGCTCTAGTAAGCGGGTCTGTGCTGGAAACTTGACATTGCTATGACAACAGACGAACAATTAGTAATTTTTCTGCTGCTCAACAACGAAAACGGAGATTGCTAAAGTAACGGAAAGTCACTAGATTTGTCGCTAGATTAAAAAAAATTGTGCCTAGGGAAGGTAAAACGCTACACTGCCTCTGGCGCTCTCTCTCACTAAAAGATCGACTTGCTTTTTCAAGGCACTCGTCACGCACAAAGAGGTGGATGTGAAAAAGGCTACAATTCTAGTCTGAACAGAAAATGGTTAATAATGATTTTTGTTATCAAGACTATTTAAGATTACTGTTCCTTGTTCAGATTATTCTTGCTCTGCTAATCAGCTCTGCCAACTGCGAAAGAGAATAAAATCTGATGTCCGCAGTAGTCTCACATCCTCACGCCTTTTAGACATGATCTTCATTTCAACATAAGTCCCAGAGCTTCAGCAGTATGATCCATCATCAGCTGTGGAGAGGTGGCTGAAGTCAAGTCGCAAGAGAAAGCCATTTGCTAAACAATGATAGATTAAATCCATATGCAACATAAAGACTGATTCAGACTGATAATGTACTTTTTTTTCAGTTGCATTGTTCATGCATTACATGTCAAAAGTCTGGCGGGTAAAATAAAAAATATACTAGCCAATGGCGACTTAATCTTCATTGTGTCCGTAGAGTGTTGTACCCGTAAAGGGTTCAACTTTTTTATGTTTGATAAAACTATGTTAAGAGTGATTGAATGGTGTGCAGGTTGATACTATATAATGTGGTATTGAACCTGGGGTCTCTTGATCTGCAGTCACATGCTCTACCACTATACTACTAAATTAATGCAAATTCTTCTTTTGCCCAAACAGAGAAAACGACTGAGGCAAAAATGATGAAAGCAGGAGGTACCGAGATTGGGAAGACCCTTGCAGAGAAGAGCCGTGGCCTCTTTAGTGCAAATGACTGGCAATGTAAAACGTAGGTGACGTGTTAAATGAAACTGCTTTGTCAGTCCAATTTTACTTTGTATTAGTATATTCTGATCTGATCGGCACTTGAACATCCTCCTTTGGACTTGAATCTTATGTTTTTGTTTTTTAAGATGCGGCAATGTGAACTGGGCCAGGAGGTCAGAGTGCAACATGTGCAACACTCCCAAATATGCCAAGCTTGAGGAGAGAACAGGTTAAACTCTATTTACAGAGTTTGGTATTTGTTTAATGTAATGTATTAATTTAGCAGACGCTTCTATCAAAAGCGACGTACAATACAGGGGATATTTGAACCTGCAACCTCTGGATCTGCAATCAAGTGCATTAACCACTAAGCTATACCCTCCCCCGATATATATTTTCTTGGTTAAATGTTATTCTTAGGGGTATCTTGTTTTCTTGTCTATAGGCTATGGTGGAGGGTTCAATGAGAGAGAGAATGTTGAATACATAGAACGTGAAGAATCGGATGGAGAATATGATGAGGTACAATTATTTTAAATTAATTTGAAGCAGTGCTTGTTTCCATATCCCCAAAAGTGACCAATTACCCAGAAGGCCAAGTAGAATGTTGAAGGTCCCATGACATGAAATGTTCACTTTAGGAGGTTATTTAACATTAATATGAGTTCCCCTAGCCTGCCTTTGGTCCCCCAGTGGCTGGAAGTTTCGATAGGTCTAAACCAGGCCCTGGGTATTCTTCTCCGCCTTTGAGAAAATGAAAGCTGAAACGCTCGGTTCTGAAAATGTCCCTATTGTGACGTCACAATCGGGAAGGTTACCTCCCCTTTCTCTGCTTTGCCCGCACAGAGAATTTGGCCCACCAATGAGAAAATGAGCTACGACTGCGTGAGCGCGATATTGGTATTTCCTCGAGACATCATGGCTTGCCAACGACCTAAGCATGGCAGTTAGTCCCGCCTCTTTCTTCCTCATAGCATTTCAAGCTACAGACACATAAACGGCTTGTCCTGAGAAAAGCTTATTTTGTCGGACTGCTCGTAGTGGCTGTAATTCTGCATCAAGGCTGAATTTCGGGAAAGAAACTTTAGATACAGTATTAAGGGACCACTAAGGCCTATATAAAAGCATCCAAAAACAGCATGTCATGGGATCTTTAAATACTTTCTTGTTTGTATGCTCTTAAGGAAATGTACACAGTTTATTCAGATACACTTACAAAGAAAAACTTTTACATTAGTTTGGAAGGAAAAAGAAAAAATATCGTGGAAAGACCAGCAGCAAGTCAAGCTCAAAAGAAGTTAAAGAAGAAAAAAAGGTTGAGTCTAATAAAGAAGACAATGAGGAAGAAGAGGAGGAAGATGATGATGGAGACCTTTCAAAATACAAATTGGATGTAAGGAAAACAGTTGCCTATTTGCCACTTTTAGGATTTTCAGACAATGTATTTACGCAGGATGTCTTAAATACCAACTAATGCTAACCTAGGATGATGAGGATGAGGATGATGATGCCGACTTGTCCAAGTATGACCTGGATGCCAGTGATGAGGAGGGGGAGGCGAAGCCAGTAGTAAAGAAGAGCAGCCGGTCTGGATCGTCCCAGTCCTCGTCCCGCTCTTCCAGCTCCAGCTCTCGGTCCAGGTCCAGGTAAAAGGGTACAGGTCAAGGGTAACTCGAGGCAAAATGTCAGTATCAGCTCAATTTTTCTTCCAACCTATTTATCTACATGAACTCTTGTCTTAGATGTTCGTTTTAATATTCTCTTGTTTATTGCTTTTGTGTACACAAAGTACAAATGCCGCTAATGTCTTTTTTTTCCAGGCGTTTGTGTTTAACATATTGGTTTACAGTGTTTATATATTTATCTGCATCTAAAAAAGTTTTAAGAAACAAGCTTGCATGTTAGTTACTATGAAGTTGTCTCGGAGTTGATCTGATCTCCTGTTGAAGCAAAATTTGTATTCTCTACCATGTTGAATCTCACACCTGTGGAGTAAGGTAATCATCCACTTGAAAAGTATTGGAAAATAGTATTTTGTGTGTTTCAGATCCCAATCTAGAAGCTCATCCAGTTCCAGATCTCGATCAAGCAGGTCCCACTCCAGGTGAATGGTGACATGCACTCCTCTAGGAGAGAGTGTATGTAGCTGGACAGGTGGTGCTAGAAACAGCATGCTCCCATGTAGATGGTTACAGGAGAAGGTTGGAAAGTAATGACCTTCAATGCATTTACAAGATGTACACATTTGTACATTTACTAACATGATATATATGGAAGAAGACATCTTGACAGAGTTAATATAATCTTCTTAAAACCCAATGGAAACCGTTTTGACCATGGCAAAATTTGGTACCAGTCTATGAAGATACCAGATTCAGCCACCTTGCGTTACTGACCCTAATGTTTGGTTTATCCCCTACCCACAAAAGATCCAGCTCTGGAAAGGGCTCTTCTCAAAAGCGGTCTCACTCGTCCTCATCTTCACCAGAAGGAGGAAAGAAACGCAGTCGCTCAAGGTCCTCATCTGGGGGGAGGAAAAAAAGGCGCTCTAGATCAGGATCATCTGAAAGGTTTGGGTTTCTGTGGAACACCACAATGGTGTACTGACTTTTGGCCTGCCATCTACTCTCTTAAATGTGAGATTCTATCAAGATTTAGGAAACACACTGACTACTGCTATTCTGACTGGTTCATAATCCTGGTATTACAGGTGTATGTTCTAATTCCATGTTTCAGTTAGAGCTTAGGTTTAACCTGTCAAATGCACATGTCTCTTACATTACAAGTCTTTTTTCTAATTTCAGACACCGTGGACAGTCACCTGGATCCTCCCATTCTGGCTCAAGTTCAAAAAAGAAATAAGTCAAAAGCAGGTCCATAAAACAAGGCACATGATTCTTGGTATAAATGCATGTTGTGGTTTAAAAAACAAACATTTTTTAATTATGCTGTTCACTCTACCAGAGTTTTGCAGTACATAACAAATCTCCCCCACAATGGCACCCGCTTATTAAACTTGTTATTGTTTGGAACTTCAGAGAAACTGTTATAAGGTTACTTCCTTAATTTTTTTCTACATAATGTATACTATCAAGGAAGTGCCCCATTTTAAATCTACTCATTAATTTGGGAAATGCGAATTACACAAGAAACGTTTATTTTTTATTTGTCAAGTAAGGATGATTTTAAGATGTTGGTCTTACAAACATGATTTGGGGGGATTCAAGATACACCATGTGAGTATTAATATTATAATATTCTTAACAAGTGTTTGTATATCCACCATCTTAATATCTGTGGGGAATTAACCTATGAGCGGAATAGTGTTGAACGAATTTGTTTCTCGTGTTGAAGGTAAGTATTTATCTTTACTTTGTAATATTTTATGTTTAATCAGGTGGAAGCAATGGTGGTGTTTGGGCGTAGGTGGAAGAATAAGTAAAAGAAAAAGATTCAAAAACACTTTTTGAAGTGAGTTATTGCTGTAGTAAATGTAATATCCATGAGTTACAATTTGTGGTCTAGTTCTACAGAAATATAACCAAATTAAGTCATTTTCGGATTAGGTTATGATTAAGAAAACATTTCTTATTAAAAGTATTGTTCTCTGTGAGAGAACTTTAATCGTTAAGCTTCTCCTTTTGTATACGCCAGTAGTTAAAAAATGTGCAGTAAGGTTCAAACATCAGATAATGACAGCATCAACAAAATGTGATAGATGAATTTTTGTTAAGTTAAAAGCAATTAAATTGTAAACATGTAGTAAATAAAGCGTCAAGTTTTTTGTTGCATTTCTCATTGTGAAAATGTATAGATTTTATAGATCTAGGGCTGCAACGATTAGTCAACATTATCGACAACGTCGACAATAAAAAATAAAATGTAAAAAATATTTCTGTTGTCAACAAATCGTTTGATCTCATAGGACCTATTTTAAGTGCCTGCAATAACATGAATTGACCAGTGCGGCACTGTAGCGCTAGACTAATGCAGCCCTCCCGTATGCTAGCCAATAGAATAAAACAGCGGTTAAAATGTCAGGGTGCAAACGGGCCAGAAAAAGTATTGTGTGGGAAAGTTTCACCAGAGAATGTATAATCTAAGAGAACTCCCACTCTCGGGATACTTCCGGGTTCTGAACTGGTTGCAGTTCCACACTAGTTCCATGTGATGGCGCTAACGGTCGAGTGCAGAATGAATGGAGGTCTATGAAGCTATACCCCTAAAAATCCACTTTTCTCAGGATATAATTTTTTTCTAGTAATTTTCATTTGGAATTCTAAAGGGGAGGCAAAAACTAACTGCTGGGTGTTAGATTTTTTAAAAGTAGTTATTTTGTTCTAAAAAGACTTTTACAATGTCAGAGACGTCATACACATTGTACGACCAGAGATACCGTATTACGGCAAGCTCCGGTCACTTTCTTTTCTCTCTCGAGGCATTGACAACACAGCTGACAGGTTAGGCTCCCCCTGTCAATACACATGCTGGAAAGAGTTTTGGCTTGCTAATGATGTTGCTAATGCTCTGACATTATGATTCCACTTCGGATGCCATCAAGCGGGATCTCTGGTCGTAGTCAGTCCATCACTAACCAATCAGCATTCATTAGCAGAATGCTAGCGTGTTATGGGCAACAACGACTCACCCTGTAAGAAATCGAAAGGACATAAGTACTCGTTCATCCAATTTTCGACCTATAATCCATGTTGAACATGCAAAAACTACAATAAAATCTGAGATTTCTCAACGACAATCGGGTGAAAGAGACTAGGGCCAATCCCAATACATCCCCTTACCCCTTACCCCTTGGTTTTGCGCGTTCGCGTGAGACCTAGTGGTGTCCCAATACTCTTTTTAAGCTAGGGGTAGGGCTAAGACGAAGGGGTATACACCCCTTGAAACCAAGTGAGATCGAGACCTTACTTGAAACCAAGGGGTATGCGAATACTGCGCGACCGGCAACAATGGCGGCCAGATCATCCCGAGAGTCCGATAAATGATATATTTGCGTCTTAATTAATTGATAAAAAAAATATTAAAGTCTTGTTTTGTGCTATACACAGTCCTGCACATATATATTTGCAACCATTTTCCTAATTGAAACGTTTCTAAAAATGCTACATGTCTACAGTTTTAAGTAAACTCCATTAGCAGCGAATTTCGTTTGAAATCAGTGCATAATACTACTTGCTTTGGAGATATCGATACGTGCTAGATGATGTACACGTAACCAAGTGTCGTCCCAATTCCTAGGGCTATGTAGCCCTTACCCCTCGGTTTCGAGGGCCAAGGGGTAGGGGTAAACCAAGGGGAAGGGGTAAGGGGATGTATTGGGATTGGCCCTAATTTAGCCGTTTAGCTCCATAGACTCCCATTCATTCTGCATTCGACCGCGATCACTTTCAGTGGAACTCTGGTGGAACCGCAACAAAATTCGGTACAATGGGGCTTAATGAGGAGTGGAAAGGCTCTCCTTAAATAGGCTCTGGTTTCGCCAAAGATCCAACTAAAAATACTGTAATATGTAAGGCGGAACTTGTTTTCCATGGTAGCACGTGCATGCATGAACATTTAAAACGAAAGCATCCCGGCACGAGAGGAGATAGAAACGGCGAGAGGTTTGTCTGCTCAAGCTGGATGGCTAGTTAGCGACACCAGTTGATAATGAAGCATTACGCAGTATTTCACGGATACTAACACCGTAGCAACATGTCCACAGACAGCAGTTAGACAGTTCAGTGTATACGATTGTATACACTTGTAATGAGACAAACAAAAAGACAGTCCAGAAACGATAGTTACTCACTTCACCTTAATTGAACAGAACCCTGTTGTCTTACAATAGATTTTACATTCCTTCCTTTTTTTGTCTGTAATACAACTGACTTATTTTTGTTTATTTATCTTATTCTTATTTACTTTAAAGCAACGTGATTGAAACAATGCTTGGAGAGCATTTGTGATTTAGGTTGGACATAATTGGAAAAAAAGAGATGTAATAGCCTGTTCAGTTGGCTCAAAGTGCAATACAAATATTTATTTCAAAAGCTGAAGTGATTTTCTGGTTTTATTTATTAGTTAGAATAAGTATAACTCAATGTTTTAACAAATTGCAAAAGCTGAATAATCATTCAAAGCCTTCTGATTAATCCATGAAAAAATGTATGATTAGTCGACTAATCGCTCTTATAATTGTTAGATTAGTCGATTATCAAAAATAATCGTTTGTTGCAGCCTTATATAGATCAGAGATTTGCTGGGTGAAGGGGGAGGAGACTGCCAGCTCTTGCTGATGTGTTGTTTCAAACACATCAGATAAAATGTAAAAAAAAAGATATAGCTGCAAGCAGTGAGCAATAAAGGGGGCCAAGTAGATGGGGGGGGAAAAACAGGGTTCTGTGAATCCATCAACGATTTGCAAGATACAAATACAAAACAACTTCCTGTTTTGGCGGCTTTGTCGCCGACTTTGGCTGTACTGGACAAATGGTTTCGAAAATCCAAAAACTGTGATAACTTTTGTGAGGCTTGGTCAAAAGATAATATGTGCCAAATGTTTTTCTTATTGCAGCGCCCCCTATTGGTCAAATTGCATTGGATGTCTTTAGAATGGAGTCCTGAGTCCATATACCACATATATATATATATATCTAGTTTGGTGTCAATGCAGCCAAGATCTACTGAGATATGACCGTGCTTCCTTTTTGGCGTCTTTGTTGCCGACTTTGACTGTACTGGACAAGCGGATTCGAAAATCACAAAACCACGTGAGGCTTGGTCTGAAGATGATCTGTGCCACAATTGAAGATTGGATCAAATCTATAGGAGTTTTTTTTTCATGAGATCTAGCAAGGCTAACAAACGTGAAGTTCACAATGCTGTTTGCCCGGTGCATAGCAACAGCCACACGTACGGGACTATTTTCTCTTGGCTACTGAAATGCGATACACGTTTGTTGGCTATAACTATTTTGTGCTGAAAGGCAGCTTACTATTTATTTACTATTTATAATGTCGCTGGTAACCGTATTATAAAAGCAATAAGGTACTCGACGCAGTACCTCCGCTGCGCGTCGGGCCTAACAACCCCCTTGAACTTTATTGACGATAAAGTACTGCCTCTCGTACCTTATTGCTTAAATAAATGCATGTTTTCAAACAAGAAAATAATCGTAATAATTCAAAATAATTCAATATTGACCCAAAAAAAATTGATTGATTTTTCCCATAATCGAGCAGCCCTACTCTGTCCATATTTTTGTTGTGCTGCAGACGGGAGAGAAATGCCCATGCTAGCTAACTAGCTAGATTGAAGGGCAGTTTGTAACCCTCAATGTACTAGCTACTCTAAAACGGGCACTCGTTGGACATAAATCCCAACTGGAAAATGTTAGCCGTTTTCACAGCCCTGTAGAGGAGACCTTCGTGAACAGATTGCAGGGCTGTCAACTTTTCCAAAAACCTTGGAGTGAGATTTGATATTTGGTGGGGCCAACCACAACTTTCCTGTAAAGCACCCCCTCACAAGTTTACCGGATTGTCAGAGCTGTTTGCGCATCTATGTTGCTTCACTCCATGAACCTGCGCCTCAAACATAACTGTTTACAACGTTAGCAGGGCTACTTGGTTGGCGTTGCCTTTTCAGCGTGAGATATGCAACGTCTGGCGCGAGAGCGTGTGAAATGGTTGAAATGCATGTGTGTAAGAGTTGGCAGCCCTGAGATTGACAGGCATTGAAGTTCAGGGTTAGTAGCTAGTCAGATAGTTTCACCAATTGAATAACTACTACTCTCCTAACTAAGACAAAATAACAGATGTAATGTATTGAATTCTTATTTATTTGTAATTAAAAAACAACGAAAATAGAAAATAGAATGTAATCAAACTTATTTCAATAATTACAATGTAGCAGTAGAAACAAAATAGTGTTTTGGTCAAACATGCAAAGTAATAATCAAAGTTACCAAACATTGTAAACATGTAAAAAAGAAAATGAATTCTTATTTATTTGTTATTTAAAAAAAGGGCATTCAAATCTGTCAGGGACCTCAGTAACGTGTTGAAGATCCATACGCAGCCACAACAGCTTGGCACCTCCTTCTCATGCTGGTCACCAGCCTGGTCACACACTGCTGTGGGATTGCATCCCATTCCTCAACCAGGATTGGTAGCAAGTCAGCCAACATGTTTGCGTTGGTCACTCTGGCACATACAGCACGCCCAAGCTGATCCCATGAGGAGATCTCTGGTCCAGCAGGGTGGCAAGTCCATATAGGGGCTCATCTTCCACAGTGTCGAAGCGTTTGTTGACAGCTTGAAGCAGGGTTTCTTGTTTTGACGTCTTGTTGCAGGTGTTTAGGTTGCATCTGGAGATGGATATCTTAGCAGCAAGTAGAGAATATTTAAAATGTCCCACAATTTGTCTACCGATTGCAATGGCATCGCTCACACTCCGTTGTGACAGTAGTCCCTCATTGACTACAAGCTGCACCCCCATGTTATACATGGCCTTTTTCATGTTACTTGAATTGTCCTTGAGTATGACATGCACTTTGTTCAAAAGAATGTGTAACTGGTCAAGAATCTTGAGCTTGCAGCCGAAATGGTGTCGCTGGTGTGTGAACCATGGAAGTTTTTAGCTTGAAGCATTGCACCATGTGGTGTACAGCTTGTGTCCAACCAGTGGACAGTTAAACTTAAAAGCAAAATTGAACACAGCAGAGCTCCATATAGCTGTAGTACCTTGGCTCTAAGTATTCCAGAAGGCGACTGACGTTGGTTGAGCATCTAAAACAATGAATTCTAAAACTTTCTGTGTTATTGCCAATGTTTTCAAGCTTTTCTGTCAAACTTTTCACGTTGTTGAAGTGCATCTGCCAAAGTTAGTAGCTGGGCTGTATTGTCTCCTGCTCCTTTGGTTTTATTGAGCTGCAGGAATTTGGTGTGCTCCTTAGCTTGGTGCTTTTGGATGTGCTTGATTAAATTGGTAGTAGTGTAACTGTTAACGGTTAACTTAACTCTTCCAGCATGCAAAACTAGTGCTGCTGACAAATGACGCAGAATGTGCTGGATCCAGCTATTTTGTCTATCGGGGCCGATAACCGATCTTAATATCGGATCGGTGCACCCCTAGCTAACGCCTCAGTGAAATAGCAGACTACTGTTTCCGAAAGTAGATGTACTACTTAATAATATCAGCGTATATCATATTGTACATTACATTTCATAATTGTGTTTTTTATCACAATGTTAAATGAGTAAATATCACCCTGGCCTCTTTGCCTATGGTGTTTCTGCAGCTGTCTTGCCGTTTTAGGTAGTTAGCCAAGCTATCTCCCAGAAGTTAACGAGCTTCCAAAGTAATGTTTTACTACAGGTAGTCATGCGTGTGTTAGTGACTGTGGCTAGCTAGTTAGCCGCCGTCAGCTTCACTTTTCGACACAAACATTTTAGCCTTAACCATGCAACGGAACTTAAAATCCAATACAAGCAATGCAATCGTGACTAAGACGAACATTTTGACACCGCTGTTGTCAATGTAGTGCAAACATTTACGGAGTCTTAGGGGTGAGGAAATAAATAATAATAATAAATAGACAGTATTTGTGAGATTACAATAGGTTGTGCTCTTGCCAAAGGCAAGCACACCTAACTAGAGATGGTACAATTTCTGGGGAGCTTAGTACATATTAAATCTACCGGATAAGAAGAAAAGGTAGAAACACAATAGGTGGCTTCGCCCCAATAACACTTTCTTTGTCCTTCATTGTATGCCATCAGCAGTCAATAGTTTAACATGTACTGCTAATCTGATACATGGAGTTGGACTCAGATTTCAGGAAGATAATGTATGTAAAGGATATGCAAGTATGATTACTTAATTGTATATTGTCATTTTAAACACTATGTTCAAGTCTTTTATTGTCAGATACACAGAACAACACAAGGTCAGACTGGATACTGAAAGTCTTAGGACAAGACAACGCAAAGCAACCTGGCATAACATAAGTATTCAGAACATAGATTACACCTATGATAAGATAAAATATAATAAACCTCCTAAATATACAAAATAATGTACAATACAGTATAATAAACCTCATAATACACATAATAACCTATACGAACCTAAAGACAAGTGGGGTAACAATTAGTGCAATTTTGCTGATAGTGCAACCAGTAGCTCAAAGTGACAGTGTGTAAAGTGGCTAGTGAGAAAGTGTCACGAGTGTATCAATGTCCATTTAGAAGCCTGATGGCCCTTGGAAAGTAACTGTTTTCCAGTCTGCGTGTGCGAGACCAAATGCTTCGGTATCGCCTGCCAGAAGGCAGCGGTTTGGATGTCCAAGGAGGATTGGTCCAGATAAGGCTACATGGTCACAGGTAATACCAGAGATGATAGTATCAACTTGTTTCCTTTCAGTTTACCCACCTAAACTTGTTTTTTACATTCTCTCTTTAGGTATATACAAATATGGATTGATTGTTTTCCACATTGATATAACATTTTGAATTCATATATCTGGATCAGCATCTAGTGGGTTTCGTGACAAATTAAGGTTTCAAAACTAAATTAACGTTTTATCCAAATAAATGAATATACATCTACATTTAGTCATTTAGCAGACGCTTATCTAGAGCTACTTATAGTAAGTACAGGGACATTCCACCCGAGGCAAGTAGGGTGAAGTGCCTTGCCTAAGGACAGAATGTCATTTGGCACGGCTGGGAATCTCTGATTAATAGCCCGACTCCCTAACCGCTCAGCAATCTGATATACTTTTAAGTTGAAGCTGGCAGTCTGTGCATTGCATATCAAACTTTGTGCTGAGAACCAAGAAACATCAACCAAAAAATAAAAAGGGGACTTTTCAAGGACTTTGTGATATCAGTCATTTTGCATTGCTATTCTCAATTTTGACAGGAGATGGCACGTAATCACAACAAAAGTTACATTGAGTTACTGGATCTTTTTTGCCAACATTGATTAATTATAGGGACAGCCAAACGTTGTCATGCCTGTGATATCACCTGCACACAACATTTCTCTGTTTTTATATCAGGAAGCGTCCCTCTCACTTGAACATCAGTCCTAAAGCAGAATGAGTTGAGACGTTAGGGTATTGTGTCTTGTAAAACACTTAATCTTGACAGTAGCCACGGTCAAGCCTATTTACATCCTGGATCGAGGAAAGCGGCACCACGTCGACGTTTTCTAAATTCACATTTATAATCAACTGAATTGACGCGTGTGACACAGAATGATCCATTTCATTTAGCATGATACATGGACAGATGGACAAATGTAACATCTTCTAGGAACAGCATCTAATGGATCTAAGCGGATAACGAGAATTGTGGAGTGAAGAAGAGAGGAGAGAGTTCCGCCTCCTGTAATTAAAAGGTCTGACGCGTTTTTACGCATCCAGTTTGCAGTCATTTCGAATCTCAGCGTAGCCTACGTCCCAAGCGCATAGCGGATCTAAACTGCAGAACATTCTCATTTGGAGGATGACTTCGTATAACTGTGACTCTCTCAAGACCCATTACAACCTGGAGGGTGAGATGTTGGACTCCAACTTATCCAAACCATTGCGTGAAAGTAATGTCACCAAAAATAGCAGCTGTGGATCCGTATCCGTTGGTTTTTCCATCACTATGATGGTCACTGGCATATTTGGTAACTCTTTTGCACTTGTTCTTGTGTATAGCTCGTACAAAAAAAAGGAAAACAAGAGGAAAAGATCGTTTCTACTCTGCATAGGATCTCTGGCCTTAACGGATTTGTTCGGACAACTTCTAACGAGTCCCATTGTGATATCAGTTTATAGAGCCGACTTGAAATGGCACCGCATTGACTCATCCGGGAGTTTGTGTGCTTATTTCGGGGTGTGCATGACAACTTTTGGTCTGTGCTCTTTATTCCTTGCCAGCGCAATGGCTATTGAGAGGGCTTTGGCTATTACAAGTCCTCACTGGTACTCTAATCACATGAAAACAACCGTGACAAAACAAATCTTGGCTGTGATTTGGTGCCTTGTATTACTTTTCGCGCTTTTGCCCATTGCAGGTGTCGGAAAGTATACAATACAATGGCCAGGCACCTGGTGCTTTATAAACACAGGGGATAGTAAGATCCGAGGCAACCTGTTTTTCTCATTTTCTTTCGCTGTTCTTGGGATATCTTCTTTACTTGTGACTTTTTCTTGCAATGTACTGACAATACGGGGGTTAATCTTTCGTTGCAAAATGAAATCTGGCACGTCTCATTCATCCAAGCAGTGGGAAAGACGAACGACTGAAACTGTCATTCAATTATTAGGGATTATGTGCGTGCTGCTCATATGCTGGTCCCCTTTACTGGTACGTATGTTTTGCAATAGCCTACTATGCATAATGATTCATATTTAGATACGTAGCATTTCAATACTGAACCTCGTGTGTGAATTATAATTTCATTTTGAGCTACACATTTATACAATTTTCAAATTGGTTATAACCTGCACCATATACAATTACTATCGTGTTTGCCTAAATGCCAGTGTTGTCTCTTAGTCCGAGACAAGAGACCTTCAAAATGTGAACGTCTCTCGGTTTTGTCTCGGACTCAACCGCATTTTTGGGGTTCGGCCGAATACCGAATACACTGGATTCGGCCGAATACCTAATCCTGCTCCCACCCTCAGTCCATTAACACAGTGAACACATTAATGAAGTAAACAACGTCCACATCAGTGTATTTTTTATTACTGTAAAAAAAATTAAAAATAGGCAACATTATGCTAGGAAGACAAGTGGGAAAAACTATTTTGACAATTACCATATGACTATGTTTACCTTATCTCAAGATCCAATCAATATCCAAAATATTAGCCTTTTAGATTTCTTGAATTTCTTTCGGATGTTTCATAAGCAAATGTTTTAACAGTGGATATGTTGTGTATTGTTCAGGGTTCTTGCCACCACTAGACAAATCGGCATTGCAAATTGAACATGAATTTGAACATTGACTTGAATCGCCTTCTTTTGACTGAAAGTACTGCCAAACAACACTTTCTGCTCACGAGTTGCATTTTCATTTTCTCTCAGCCCACTGCATTGGACGGTCCACCTACATAAACACCTTCCCGTAATCAACGGCGGCGTCATTATGTCGACCAGCGTACGCATGCAGTGGTGTTCAGTGAGTTTGCTATTGATTCATTTATTTAAGTTTCAAAATGGGACGTTCTTGTTTCGTGATCAGCTGCAATAGAAGATCTCAGACAGCAAAGGTTATACACTTCACAACAGGGATAGTTTTTTTTCCTTTCCCACTTCGAAGAAAGTACACGGGCAGCTAGGGTTGCCTAGCCTGGCTCTGCCCACCTACGTACTTCGCCTCAATTTTGATTTTGCTTCTGTACTAGGTCTGGGCTTTCAGTACGCATTTCAGATCTTGGAAATTGATTTTCTATTTGG
Source organism: Mallotus villosus (assembly GCA_903064625.1). Classification (NCBI taxonomy): domain Eukaryota; kingdom Metazoa; phylum Chordata; class Actinopteri; order Osmeriformes; family Salangidae; genus Mallotus; species Mallotus villosus. The sequence continues at coordinate 65,542 of CAEFZP010003328.1, forward strand.
GCCAATCAGCGAACAGAGGGAGTGGCTGAGAACGATGACGTTGATGTCGTGCGCTAGTTTTTGTTGTAGTTCCGTAATGGCGGCGGAGAAAGATGCGAGCGAAGCCATTCGGTCCGTTGTGGCAACACTGCCGAATATCCAGAAACTAAAGCCGGAGCAAGAACAAGTGTTGCTGAGTTTTCTTGGTGGCAATTATGTTGTGGCCCTTCTCCCCACGGGGTTTGGGAAAAGTTTGATTTTCCAGCTACGGCAGCTAGCTCCGTCAGTAGTGGTGAAGGAGTTGGCTAAGGCGAACGCTAGCTATTGGTTATGGCAGATCAGAGTGGCTCTGGGCAGATCCAATAGTTTCAAACTTCAACAGAGTACCCGCCTACAAGGTAGTTAACGTTTGTCAATGGAGCGGAGCCAGACCCTCTGTACAAATGAAATGTACGAGAGTCTGATTAGGACCAGGCTACAAGGAGACAGCCTTTAAGAGAGAACGCAATTCCCCATTGATCTGTCGCATCAGAATTTAGATTAGGATCACGAAAGTCTTGAAATTTGAGTAAGAATGCGTCTCCCGCATGTAGTAGGCGGCAGCCATGCCTTGGTCCCCCGGCATTAGTTACTGTTTTGACGTTAGCCTCAGTCAGACCCGGGCGCTCACTGGCAGTGTTCACAATGTTGTATTTCTCTCCAGTCTCCACTAAAAACGTCAGGGAGGACTTTTTGTAGATACGAGCCTGCCGAAAATAGCCAGAACATTGGATACCGTTTCATTCGTCATTTGCCTGAGAAAGCGACCTCCGTTAGCCAGGCTGGTTTTGCCCGTTTACTAGGTCAGGCGATTTAACGCTAGCTAAAGGTTTTGGACAAGTGACTTTTGTGCATGGAACCTAGCTACGTGCCTTAAAAAGTTAAAGTCCCTGCATCTGACATTATTTAAAGAACATTGTCAAGATTAATGACAGCTAGCTGTGAACATATTGATAAGCATCCGTACTCTTGAAAACCTTCAAGCTATCCCCACTGTATGGGGAGGGGTTATGCACACGATAAATGTTTATAGTCTAGCTCTGTCATGGAAAGCCAATTGGGACAAGCCTGGGGCAGAAGGGACCAAAGTACTGGGGGTAACAAATAAGGATCGGAAACTAAAACATATCTATAACATATACAACGACATCTCTGTCTCTCTTTGCAAAATTGCATTTTCGATTTGGCTTCCGGCTCTTCCGGTCGTTTTTATTCTATTAACTCCATTCAACATTTAGACAACTAGGTCCCCCAATCATTTTTGTTCGATTCTCGAACCTAGCTCATACTACTAGCTTTTTCATAGAATATTTTTTCCAGATTTTTGCTAAATTTGAAACCAATCCGAAATGGGTAAACTAGCACCCCATTTATTTGCTTACGTCAAGAAAAGTTGCCTGGAAACGTTTTCGCGGATACTAACGGGACGAGCACCAAAGGGAACATCAAAAAGTCGCTGATTTACCTGAGCTGAATGAGAACAAGGAGAAAGGACTTGGTAATCTCAAACTGCCTGCCTTAATTTTAGTACGTTTTACAAATGCTTGCACACATACATGACGGTTGTTTGTAGAGTTTATTTCCGTAATTTTAAAGTACTTTTAAAGATTTTGTAGGCTAATGAACGCTATTATTCTCACAGCATGACAAACGTAATTATAGCCTAATAATTATTAGTTATAATATCGCGGCATGTTATGGCGTCATTGTAGATAACATGTTATTCTGGAGCAAAGACAAAGATGAATAAATCATGTCTGATAACAAAAATATTGTTATGGTCGTTATATTGTTAGAACTTTGTCACTTAACACTACAACGATGGCATGAACAATAAAATAGTAATAGTAAGCAACACTCATCATCATTATAGGCTAATACTAACATAGGTATAGGCTTAATTTAGCTTGTGTAACGGGTATGTAACGAACGTGATCTTGCAAGTTCCGTCAGAGGACCTGGCACTGTTCACTCCCACCAACTAGGAGATCGCTCCATCGGGAGCGCTCCCACCGGGAGTCAAACTCGCCATCTCTGACTTCCCAAGCGCGAACGCTACCAACTACGCCAAAGAAAAACTAGCTCTTCAGTGACGCGGGTGGCTCATTACATACCTGAGGAGTGAGTTTCACCGATACACATCGGCTACATTCACCCCTCAAACTCACTCCGGCGGTTAGCAGGCGCTAACCTTGTGAGATCCGGGTCACGGCACCAATGTAACGGGTATGTAACGAACGTGATCTTGCAAGTTCCGTCAAAGGACCTGGCACTGTTCACTCCCACCAACTAGGAGATCGCTCCATCGGGAGCGCTCCCACCGGGAGTCGAACTCGCCATCTCTGACTTCCCAAGCGCGAACGCTACCAACTACGCCAAAGAAAAGCTAGCTATTCAGTGAAGCGGGTGGCTCATTACATACCTGAGGAGTGAGTTTCACCGATACACATTGGCTACACTTGCTTTGTCGAGCTAGAACAACAATGGAGCCAGATATTCAAGTTTACAGTTTCTTTAATCCAACACAATACTTAGCATTCAAACTAAAAACACGAAGCAAAAATAACGTATAATACTACAGTGTTAATAGTATTGATTTTCACATTTATCTGCTTCTTGATCGGACTTGTACCACATTCTGAGTTTTCTGCAATGCCTTAGCTCCAGCTCACAAGCTCGCGACTGGTTGCTGCAAAGTATGACGTGTACACCTAGTTGCAAGCGTGCACGAGTCTCGGAAAAAAGCGAGCCACTGTTTAACGCTAAACCGGAAGAGTCGAAAGTGGAAAGATGGCGCTCTACGGTTTCGCGCTCTCGCTTGCCTCACTGCGCCACTGAGCACTTTTCAAAGACATAAATGGGGACGCCATCTTGGAAGACAAATCTAGCTCTCTCTAGTAATATTAACTGTATGGGTTTTTCCCGTATTTTCTAAATTGTCTTCAATGCAGAATCCCATGCAAATCATCCCACCCGAATTCTGAGAAGACTCGTCGTATTCTGCCCCTGATTGGGTAATACTCACTGCCATTGTTGGTTTGATAAAAATGTTTCATGTTCACGGCCAATCAAAGTCAGAGAAGGGCGGGTCTCTTGGCGGAGAGTCGATTTGAAAGAATGTCGGAGGCAGCTCCAGATACCCCCCGCGTAATAAGAAGCAGCGTTCTCACGCATTGACCGTAAGACACGCATTTCAGCCCGTTCATCCGCTCTCACACCACACCTAACGTCACTGTGTCCAATCCCGACCGGTTTTTAGCTCACATTCTGATAAAATTCCACTTCAAATATTGCTTAAAATGATCGTATCACATTTTCAGCTGATTTACTGATTTCACGTTAAGCTTTAACTTCTTAACTTTTGAGTGAAACATTGTAAAACATTTGACAGTTGACAAATGTCACCATCATGTTGTAATTTTTCAGGTTACATAAAGCATTTACAGTGGGAGGGAGAGGAATGTTGTTGAAGGCTCTAAACAATACTAAAATACATACTCATGTCTAACTGTCACAATAGTTAATGCATTGAAATCTATACGCAAATTAAAATTGTAAATAGGTGTGTGCTGACCAGTAGATGGAGGAAGGTGGTCTTGTTCCTCCGCAGGCAGGCTCTGTGGTGATGTTCTGGCAGGCAGCCAGGGAGCGTGGGAGGCACAAGAGGGGGTTAAGGGACCGGCGGTGGAAAGTCCGGAGCTGGAGGCGGAAGTAGCCCTGAGGGACACCTTCCTTCTTGTAGCTTCCAGCTGAAACCCTGTCTCGTCACAGTTGTAAACCTGACACGTTCCTCCCTTAACCCGTGCTCCTCCATGGTGGTGGTGAGGAGCTTCAAATATTCCTCTATTGGCCCCCTCTTGGCGCAGGATGCCCTCCCACGATCAATGATGTCTGGGGTCTGGGCAGTCAGGCGATGGTGTTGCCTGTCCCCATGGTCTTGGGGATGCCTGGTGGCGGAGGTTGTAAAAGGCCAGAGCGTGGACCAGGACCTGAGGCTTTGTCAGTGGAAACCCATGACTGCTAGAGTACAAGAGGTACTCCACCAGGGAATCCTCATCTGCAGGGGTGAGGAGGGTCCTCTGACCCGGGACACAATCAGAGGACACCCTTCCACTGACTCGGTCACTCAAGCAGGTTTTGGGGACCCCAAACTCCTGGGCTGCCTGCCGCAGATTGAGCCTGCCTGCTTTAACCTCCTGTTGGGCCTGCGCCATGGCCTCTTGGCTCCGCTTCCTTGTGGTCTTCTCCCTTTTTCTTATTTGCCGGATGTTTGGCATCTGCAAATGCACATTGATTTTGGTACAGTCAGAAATTAAATTCAAAAGTAGTTTAAAATGTCTTAATGTTGAGGAATTCTATAAATTGCCATGTATAGGCACATGCATATTTCCCACATGCCTAGACATATTAATATATATTTACCTTAAACCATTGCAGATTTACAATTTATATATCCATCTTCAATTTTCTTGATCCTCCTGTATAGGAAAAAACTCTCTTACTAACATGTTACCTACCTTTCTTTTCTGCTTATTCTCTTCTCTTTGCCATCTTTCAAGTCTTTCCTTCTTCTCTTGCTATCTTTCTTTTCTTTCCTGCTTCTTCTCCTTGCTATCTTTCTACTCTTTCCTGCTTCTTCTCTTCGCTATCGCTTTTCTTTCCTGCTTCTTCTCTTCTCCTTTGCTATCTTTCTTTTCTTTCCTGCTTCTTCTCTTCTCCTTGCTATCTTTCACGTCTGTTTTACTCCCTCTTTTCCTCCTTATTCTCTCTCTCCTTTTCTTCCTTCTCTATCTTTTCAGGCAAGAACATAAAACACAATATTATATAACCTAGCACTTATTATAAAATACTTGATGCAGCCTAGTTTATTAAAAACATAAAAACATCTGAATATGCCTTTACGTTTCAGACAAAACAAACCAGCTGTCGCAACTTGACATCAAACTTGTTTCCCTGCCCCCCTCCCTTACCCCCCTCGACTACAGATCACCTCACACATGATGGTGTATTTTAATTGGCTATACAAAGTAATGTTAAGCTAGTGTAAAAAAGATACATTCATATGCTAACCCATAGTAGCAGTACGATGACAATACAGAAACACTTTTAAGAGTAAAGATCATCGCCCGAGTGGTCTTTCAGCTTTCTCTCATCAATGTAACTTTCCTATATTATTTAGACATGTAAGCGTCCATATATGTTTATGAAATTTGACACGTAGATTGTTTGATATGCATAGAGTAATACTACTTACAGTTTGCTGGCGATCGCAACGGCGGCGGCATGTCTGACATGCTTCACTACTGCACACTACTACTTCTGGTCCACTGATGTTAAAAGCCTTTTTTGTGGTCTTACTGTTTGTTGGCCTATGTTTATTATCGTCATAGCTGTGTATTCAGCTATGACCACTTGAGTTGTGATAGAGAGACTGAGTGCAGAGAGAGAACCCCCCCCCACCTTCTGTTTATACCGTTAAATGTCATGCAATCGTCTTATACATGGCTGTATAATTTCTGACTAATAGTAACACTTCTGGTCCCATTTTATGAAGTTAAAACCTTACTAGCTTACATGTTTTGGTGACCAGACCAAAAGAAGAAAGTCTGTTTCAAATGTTTATTTTTAATATTTAATTAAATTAATATTGTGTTGATGCTTTATCCTGCTTGACCAGCCTTGCATTTACAATAAACATGAATCATTCAGAAATGTGTTTATTCTTATGATTTACTTTGACAGCTAAATGGAAAGAAACATGGGTAAGGTTTAATACTTGAGATGTATTAAAAGTCATATTTTGACAATTACAATAGTGCAAACTGCAAATCAGTGCAATTTATAGCCTATATTTGTGCATCTACTGACTTTAAAGTCCTTTGGTCGGAATGTATGTAAATCCTGTACCCAGCCATTGCTGAAATGTCCGTGGGCTTCAAGTGATTTTCAATTTTAAAATTGTTCACTGTTCGAAGCACTTATACGATAATCAAAGTATGAGGATTGAGGTAGCAATGCGGGGTCAGCACTTAAACTTTCTGCAGTCAGCTCGTATGGATCTATGTCTTGAATCGATGCCAATTTCTCAAAATAACAGTCCCTAGCATTTGAGTAAGTTTGTCGCAGTATGGGGTTTTCCTCCGTTTTCTTGTGCTTCTCCAGTTTTGCGATTTATTGGCTTGTTATCGTGAGTAAATTCTCATTATTTTCTCACCGACTGCACGTTAGCGTTATCAAGTTTGCCTTGAACATAGCAGTCAGGCACCTGTGTGAAGTTGTCCCCCCACCCAATGCAAAACATCATCAAAATAGTCGTAATCGTTTGTGCTCCGTTTGAGCTGCTTACATTTTTTAGATATTAAAGAATGGAGCAAGTGGGGGGACGGGTGATGTCATCGCCCATAATTAAATGTCTAAAAATACCGCTGCAGTACTGAAACAAGAATGTTAATGGCACAAACCAGCACAAACAAAGCACAAACTATTGAGACTATTTTGGGTTTGAGTGACCTCAGGATGACCTATAAAACATTCTTTAATATCTAAAAAATTAAAGCAGCACAAAAGAAAACAATTGCAGCACAAACTAGCACAAACGATTGAGATTATGTTGACAATATTGCAACGATCTCAGTCACGATTCATAGATGATTTTTCGTAATGATGACTTTATTGCTTAACATGTAGGACCGTAAAGCACAGTGAGATCCTTATCACAAAACCACAAGCATCAAAAGGCTCAACAACAAGTTACGGGTTCTCTTAAACAGGTGCCCCTGGCTACTCTGCCAGCCCCCCACGCGCATAGCAACCCGCACATGAGCTGCTGCGGCTGACGGAGAGCAAGGACACAGGCACACAGACGACACAAAGAACATGAACACATTAAACATACAGGTTGTTACTTTACCCCCCGCTACAAAGCTCCTTGTCCCTGAGGGAACAACCAAAGTCTGCAAAACGCTGGGGCGGTCTCCTAGACCTTTGTGGACGTGAGGGGGGTAACAGGCTTAACCCAGGGGCAGGGGAAATGGGCTGAGACCAGGGGGCCACAGGGACAAAGTCAGGGTCACCCCCATCAGGCACTGGCTGTGGGGGGTGCGGTGTGTGTGTGTGTAGTGCAGGGGGTTGGATGCGTGGGGTACCTGGAACCTGGGACAGGGCATTGCCTTGATAGGGGGCCAGTCTGTCTCTGTGCAGTGCAACCTTCCGTCCTCGTGGCGGTAGCTGCACCCGATACACCACCTCCCCCATCCGCTCCAACACCCTGCAGTGCCCCACCCACCGACTGTCAAGTTTTGGACAACGACCCTTCTTTCTTTGTGGGCTGTACACCCAAACAAGCACTCCAGCTTGGAAATGCCTACCCCGTGCCCGCACGTCATAGTTGCGCTTTTGCCTTGCACCAGCACTTTCCTGCTGCACCCGGGCAAACGCATGGGCAGACTCAAGCCTGTCCTGGAGCCTCCTCGCATATTCCGGGCCTGGGGAAACAACAGGGGTGTCTGGAGGCCGCCCAAAGGCCAGCTCTGCTGGTGTGCGGAGCTCCCTCCTTAGCATGTGGAGTGCTGGGAAACATGTTGTCCTGGGACTCCTGGACTGCACGCCATGAGCACCAGCGGCAGATGCTCATCCCAGTTTCGCTGATGCTCCGATGTCAATATGGCCAGCTGCTGACCCAGTGTGCGTTGAAGCCTCTCCACGAGCCCGTCACTTTGAGGACGTAAGAGGGTGGTGCTTGTCTTTTGTATTCCCTGGCGGCTGCACATGGCAGCGAAACCTGGGACTCAAAATGTCTCCCCTGGTCACTGTGCAGTGTGTCAGGCATCCCAAACCGGCTGAGTATGCTTCCCAGCAGGGCATCTGCCACAGTCTCTGCTTCCTGGTTTGGAAGGGCATAGGCCTCTGGCCACTTGGTGAAGTAGTCAATCACAGAGAGGATGTAGACATTACCCTTGTTTGTGCGGGGAAGCGGGCCCATCGCCTCATTGCCTCCATTCCCCCACGCTCACCATCTACAGCTCCCGGCAGTCAACTACTTCTGCCCACCGCACTGCCTTCTGCTGCTGCTCCTCCTCACACAGTTCATGCTCCCGACTCTCCCTCCGTTCACAGTGGTGGCACCCGTCTGCAGCACACGGGCGACGAGAGAGGGCGTCTGCATTGCTGTGTTGAGCTCCTGCCCTGTGTACCACTGTGAAGTTATAGGCCTGGAGCTCCTCCAACCTCCTCCTGTCCTGAATTTCCCTCACGGGATTAATAAAGTATCTATCTACCTGGCGACCTGCCCCTCCGGCTCCCTGAATGACATCAGCCACTGGAGAGCTGAATGATCGGTTCTCACAGTGAAGGGCAGACCGCACAGGGTAATATTTAAAATGGCGCACAGAGAGCACCACTGCCAGGAGCTCTCGCCGGGTCACGCAGTAGCGCTTCTCAACCTTGTTGAACAACCGGCTGAAATACGCCTCTCCCCGTCTGCACCCACCTGAGACAGCACTCCTCCAGCACCCACCCCACTGGCATCAGTGTCCAACATAAATGGGAGAGAGGGGTCAGGTGGAGCCAGCACAGGGGCATCGCTGAGGGCCCAGCGCAGCTGGTCGAACGCCCCCTGGCCTGCATTTGTCCAGACAAACTCTCTGTCTTTATGCAACAACTGGAACAGAGGGGCAGCGATGCACGAAAAACCCCATTCAAATGGTCTCCGGTGTCAATTCCATGCTCCACCAGCTGTGTTCGCCCAACGTCATCCTCCCTCAGTGCAAAGCTGTCTTTAAACTCCACTAACAGCCGCCACAACAGCTCCTGCTGTTGTGAGTCCAGGTCATCACAGTTCTCCATCCAGATTTTCGTGATGGCAGACCGTGTCGCCTCCTCCTCCTCCGTCTGGGGCAGCAGAGACGCCTCCTCCTCTGTCTAGGTCAGCCGGAGACGAGCAGCCCATGCTGTTGGGGACTGGCACTGCCAGCAAGGGTGGAGAGGAGTTGGGTGCTGTCACCTATGTCTCTAGTTGAGAGGGAAGTGATTGAACAGCAATGCTGTGGGCGTGGAGTGGTGGCCGGTTGGGGAAATACGCACCCTGATGTTGTGAGGGGTTTTGGGGAAAAGTGGGTGTGGCCCCGCTGCTCTGCTGTGCCAACTTCACGCACCGGCAAGGTAGTGGGTGCAGCAACTGGTGGTGTCACGGCCGACAACGCGATGACAGGCCCGTCCTGAAACCTCAGCGTGCCTCTGCCCAGGTCCAGCTGACAGCCTGTAGCCTTCAAGAAATCCAGTCCCAGTATGCACGGGTCCTGCACGCTTGCCACCCACACTGGGTGGCAGACAGCTTTGCCCCCCCACAGTCAGTGTCATTGTGCCCCTGCCTTTCATGGGTGCCAGCCCGCCCGTGACTGTGCGCAGCTGCACAGTGGTGGGCTCTAACTGAGTCCAGCCCGGCACCACATCAGGTCTTACCAGTGACGCTGTGGACCCCGTGTCCACAAGAGTAGTGCACGGAACCCCCTCTACGGTCACTGGGACGTGACAAAAGTCCCCCACACAAGTCCGCCCCACCACTACCACAGGCTCCGTGAGCATGTTGTCATCTGCTTCTGGGGGGAGTGGGCCCTGACTCCCCCGTCTGTGCTGTCAGACCCTTCCTGCAGACGACGAAGAGGATGGGGCTGGGGTCCGCACAGCCTCCCCTATGCGGGCCCCGCGTCGTTTCCCGGCCCCTTGGGTGCTTTTGGGCACTGCCGGAGGAGGTGACCAGGCTGGCCACACCCCACACAAACTCCCTCTCTACTGCCAACTCCAATGCAGCCTGCAGAGACTGAGGGTGCTCCAGCTGTACCTGCACACGCAGCTCAGTGGGGGACAGAGCTCTGATGAACTGGTCTCTTGCCAGCTCACTCTGTACATCAGGTGGCATGTGTGCATATGCCTGCCGAGTGAGGCTCTCAATGTCATTTGCCAATGCCCGCAGGGGCTCCCCTGGGAGTCTGTACCTGTTGCTCAGTTAATTTTTGCAAGCTGAATACCTGCAAGCTGAAATTGATTTTAAAAATGTGTGAGTCGCACAAAAGAAGCGGTGTGGAAACTGAACTGCATCATCTAACAATGCTAAGAACTGAAATACAATGCGGGAGAAGCTGAAAGCTGAACTGTTAAACTATAGAAGTAGTAGAATATTAGTTTTAGTAGCTGAAATGATAGTAATAAATGTAGCAGATACAGTAGTAGGCCTATCAGTGGCGTAGTAAAACAAAACAGTTCCATTAGCAATAGTAGTAAAAGAGATATTAGCAGCATCTGCATAATTAGTAGTTGTAGTAGTGACATAAGATATAGCATCAGTATTTATGTTGTGGTGCTCTTGGTCTTTTAATGAGACACGTTGACTGAATGGACGTCTTGTGTCTCCACTAATAAGCTAATACCAATCACCTGTGTGAGAGACCGAGTGGCGCGTGTCTGTGTGGTTGCCACGGTGATGGTGCAGCTATGATTGCTAACGCGCTTAGGGCAGAGGGAACAGAAATTTAGCTCAAATCCACACCTCAAACAAGTTAACCTAGACGCAAAACTATACGTCCAATCCAAAAAATTAGGATATTTTCTGAGACCCAAGACTCTGCCAAAACCAGAGATGTACTTTATATGTTTGTGCGGTCAGAAATACGACTCTACCGGCAGTTTTAAAAATTTCTAATTTCTGCTTTCTCTAATTTGTTACAACATAATGCATTAGTCTCTATGGGGCTTGAGACAGACAGTAGGTGCGTTCGACATGGACTGCGGCTGAATGAAACGACCGGCGAGAGTAGCCGCTTGCAGTCGGGGAGGAGTTGAAAACGGCTCTGTGAAGTTGGACATTCCAGCTTCTCGTGGTTTGCTGCGTTGATGTCAGTCATGGCCGATCAAACGCTGTTTGCTTACGTTACTTTATTTATAATTAAACTTAGTCTTTCCGTTAGTAGAAGAGGTGGCCCAAAACCCTTTCTTCAACAAATGTTTTACTCAATCAAATTGTTTGGTCCGGATTTGAGCATTGGCGAAACTGAAGGTGTCAGAATAATTACAAAACAAGCGTCAAAGTTGTCGTGTGTGAGTCTGGCCAATCATGAAATAGCTGTGTCGTCATTTGAAGCCGTGCAGTTGCTCTTGAGAAAATGCGCTCGGCTACACAGCCGGCAGTTCTCGAATCGATCTCACGGTACTTTGATGGCTACGTCACAGTGACCTAGCCTCGGCGCCGTCTCAAGTCGGACAAAAAGTCTAACCAGAATTCACTGTTTCAAGTCAGCCGCCTGCAGCCAGCTGCAGCGCTGCATGAAGCGAGGTCATGTCGAACGCACCTAGTGTCTCACTCTTGGGCTCCTCATGCAAAAAGTAAATAACTGTGAGTTTCCATACCCATATGACCAACACAAGCACGGCATCGTTTTGATCCAAAATGAAGCTTGAAAAGTTAATATTGTGGCCGTGAGGGCAAAAGTGCCATTTAAAAAATAAACTGTTTCGGACTCTGCTGTCACTCTGAATTTGCGCAACATTCCAATGCCTCATTCTAGCTCTCTACATAGAAACCCATGTAAATCTCAGAAACGGTTTGAAAAACTTATGAAACATAATCAGTGATATTGAAAAAAGTTGAATAGATGTCGAAAATATGAATTTTATAAAAAATAGTGGAGGATTTTGTAAACATTTTAAAGTGTGTGTGTAGCTGAAGAGATAGATAGATAAATACTTTATTGATCCCGTGAGGGAAATTCAGTAATTCAGAAATATTGGCGAATCTGAAAAAGTTGAAGAAGTTTAAGAGGATTCGAAAGAAAACTCCCTTGGAAAACCATGTAAAATATTAATTCAAGCATAAAAGGTACAAAGCTGAAAAGTCATAGCACCCATGGCCTGAAACTGCTGAATTTTTTGATAGCGGTAACGGATAACGGTTTTAATAGATGAAGATTTGAAGGCGCTGAAACGTGTCAATGAAAAAACAGAAGAAGATGCTTGAATAAAGATTCAAAGAACAATACTTGGAATGCTGAAGCAGCATTCTAACAATTCATAAATGTGAACTTAGGCTACCTTATCTTCATCATCAGGCGTCTTCCTTTTCTTCAAGAAGTATTTTAACAAACTCACCTGAAAAATAAGTCATGAAAAATAGCGTTATGTTTCGGAAACGAAGTTCACTATATTTTGGAGCAGGTTAATGTAATACTCTACTGTCTAATAGCTACCGTGGCCCTGAAGTGCAAATGACACCCACTAACATGAAAGCATGCCCCAAATTAAACCACTCCCCCCGAATACGAGTCAACTCCCCCCAAATAGGATGACGTACTTACTTCCTCCCAATACAAAGGTACCCTCCCCCAAATGGGAAACAACATTACATTAACTTAAAAACACATTACATTAACTCATTTATTTGGGTATGGAAGCATGTAGCGAATAGTAGGCTCCTTATGCAAAAGCATAAATTGCGTGTTAAACGTAAAAATCTATAGCCAAACAACTATCCTGGTCCACGTAATTTTGTCATTATCATGAGCTTGATCGTTTTGGTTGGAAGGAAAGAAGAAACATTTGTGTTAACAATTCAGAGTCATGACTTGCACTAGCCTACTCTTTATTTTAATCAGGGACATTCCTATGAAATAATCTTAGATAGGCCTATGCTGTTAACGTTTCACAATATTAAAATAAGTAGCCTATGCGCACGCCAAAAACGCAGTTTAAGGGAACAGCTCTTTTCAGAAGAAAAAACGAATAGTCCACGACAGAAGAACGAAATGCCACAATGACAGTTACGTGGACCAGGATATTGTTTGGCTATTGATTTTTAAGTTTAAAACGCAACTTTAACTTTTGCATAAGTAGCCTACTATTTGCTACATGCTTCGATACCCAAATAAATGTCCTGGTGCACGTTACTCTGTCAGGCTATTGCCTTGTGTACTTATGTCGATCAGTTTCTTATTGGGTGTGCTCTAGCCTTCGGCTGAGCCAACCTTTGTTATCTCACATATACAGTGCCTTGCATAAGTATTCACCCCCTTTGGACTTTTCTACATTTTGTCATGGTATAACCACAGATTAAAATTTATTTCATCGTGAGTTTTTTGTAATGGACCAACACAAAATAGTGCATCATTTGGAAGTGGGGGGAAATATTACATGGATTTCACAATTATTTACAAATAAAAATCTGAAAAGTGTTGAGTGCATATGTATTCACCCCCTTTACTGTAAAACCCCTAACAAAGATCTGGTGCGACCAATTGCATTCACAAGTCACATTTGCAAGTCACATAATTAGTAAATAGGGTCCACCTGTCTGCAATTTAATCTCAGTATAAATACACCTGTTCTGTGACGGATTCAGAGTTTGTTGGAGATCATTACTGAACAAACAGCATCATGAAGACCAAGGAGCTCACCAAACAGGTCAGGGATAAAGTTGTGGAGAAATATGAAGCAGGGTTAGGTTATAAAAAAATATCCAGAGCTTTGAACATCTCTCTGAGCACCATAAAATCCATCATAAGAAAATGGAAAGAATATGGCACAACCGCAAACCTACCAAGAGGAGGCCGTCCACCCAAACTGAAGAGTCAGACAAGGAGAAAATTAATCAGAGAAGCAACCAGGAGGCCCATGGTTACTCTGGAGGAGTTGCAGAGATCCACAGCTGAGGTGGGAGAATCTGTCCACAGGACAACTATTAGTCGTCTACTCCACAAATCTGGCCTTTATGGAAGAGTGGCAAGAAGAAAGCCATTGTTGAAAGGGATCCATAAAAAATCCCGTTTGGAGTTTGCCAGAAGCCATGTGGGAGACACAGCAAACATGTGGAAGAAGGTGCTCTGGTCAGATGAGACCAAAATTGAACTTTTTGGCCTCAATGCAAAACGCTATGTGTGGCGAAAACCCAACACTGCCCATCACCCTGAGCACACCATCCCAACAGTGAAACATGGTGGTGGTAGCATCATGCTGTGGGGATGCTTCTCTTCAGCAGGTACAGGGAAACTGGTCAGAATAGAGGGAAAGATGGATGGAGCCGAATACAGGGAAATCCTTGAAGAAAATCTGATGCAGTCTGCAACAGACTTGAGACTGGGGCGGAGGTTCATCTTCCAGCAGGACAATGACCCTAAACATACAGCCAGAGCTACAAAGGAATGGTTTGGATTAAAGAATGTTAATGTCTTAAAATGGCCCAGTCAAAGCCCAGACCTCAATCCAATAGAGAATCTATGGCAAGACTTGAAGATTGCGGTTCACAGACGGTCTCCATCCAATCTGACTGAGCTTCATCTTTTTTGCCAAGAAGAATGGACAAACCTTTCCATCTCTAGATGTGCAAAGCTGGTAGAGACATACCCCAAAAGACTTGCAGCTGTAATTGCAGCGAAAGTATTGACACAGGGGGGTGAATACTTATGCACCCAACAGATGTCAACTTTTTTATTCTCATTATTGTTTGTGTCACAATAAAATTAATTTTGCACCTCCAAAGTACTATGCATGTTTTGTTGATCAAACGGGAAAAAGTTTATTTAAGTCTATTTGAATTCCAGTTAGTAACAGTACATAATGGGAAAAAGTCCAAGGGGGGTGAATACTTATGCAAGGCACTGTATATATTATTTTTTTCCCACCCCTAAAAAAAGATGAATATTTGCACTACATAGACAATGTTGGTTTCGAAAAGTTTGTCGTGGTCCCGATTGAGTTGCTTGTATTCGCGTTCCGTAGCACAGTTTAGGAGGATACAACGTTTTTGTGGAAAAAGTGTCTTTTTTGGTGGAAAGTTTCCGGTAAATTTCCGGTAAGTTTCCACAGGAATTTTGGCTCGGGAATTTTTTAAACAAAAATCAGCCAAAGTTTTTTAAATGTAGTTGAGAACAAGTCTATGCATGCCTAGCTCAGCTGGACCCTGAATGCAGCTGGTTGGAATCATTAGGTGCGTTCGACATGGACTGCGGCTGCATGAAACGACCAGCGAGAGTAGTCGCTTGCAGTCGGGGAGGAGTTGAAAACGGCTCTGTGAAGTTGGACATTGCAGCTTCTCGTGGTTTGCTGCGTTGATGTCAGTCATGGCCGATCAAGCGCTGTTTGCTTACGTTTCTTTATTTATAATTTAACTTAGTCTTTCCATTAGTAGAAGAGGTGGCCCAAAACCCTTTCTTCAACAAATGTTTTATTCAATCAAATTGTTTGGTCCGGATTTGAGCATTGGCGAAACTGAAGGTGTCAGAATAATTACAAAACAAGCGTCAAAGTTGTCGTGTGTGAGTCTGGCCAATCATGAAATAGCTGTGTCGTCATTTGAAGCCGTGCAGTTGCTCTTGAGAAAATGCGCTCGTCTACACAGCCGGCAGTTCTCGAATCTATCTCACGGTACTTTGATGGCTACGTCACAGTGACCTAGCCTCGGCGCCGTCTCAAGTCGGACAAAAAGTCTAACCAGAATTCACTGTTTCAAGTCAGCCGCCTGCAGCCAGCTGCAGCGCTGCATGAAGCGAGGTCATGTCGAACGCACCTATTGTCTGCCAGAAACATAAACGTAAACATAAAACGTTCTGTTGTTTTTGAACGTCTTTGTCATCAGTGTTGCGTCTTAACGTTTCAGCCCTATGCCTGGCAAGTGTGAGAGCGCCGAATTGCGTAGAGGCCAAGAGCGGTATTGCAAACAGATAGAGATTTCAATTATAGCTTGCAACAGGGCCGGATCTAGGGGGGGGCTGGGGTGGGCTACGCCCCCCCAGATTTCTGCCGCGCCCCCCCAGATTTCCGCGGCCCGGCCGGGACCGGTTTTACCAATTGAAAAACGACTGTTTATTTTAGATAAAGCTCAAATCAGCACCAAAAAAATTATTGCGCGCTCCGCGCGCTCGCATTAGGTGTGGAAGTCAGTAACTAGTCACTGTCGTAGCTTACAGACAACAGGGACTGACAGATCGAAAGCTAAGAATATAGCCTAACGATGGAAAACCAGGCTATGAAACGTAAAGATGGGGCTGAAAAATTAAGAGACAAAGACACCACATTCATTAGACAAGGTTTCACCAATTGAAAGACGCTCCGCGCGCTCGCATTAGGTGTGGAAGTCAGTAACTAGTCACTGTCGTAGCTTTAGTCTCGTTTACAGACAACAGTGGGACTGACTGATCAAAAGCTAAGAATATAACGATGGAAAACCAGGCTAAGAAACGTAAAGATGGGGCTGAAAAATTAAGAGACAAAAAGACACCACATTCACTAGACAAGGTTTTAGCAATTGAAAGACGACTATGTTTATTTTAGATAAAGCTCAAATCAGCACCAAAAAAAAATGAAATGCAGCACCGCTCGCATTAGGTGTTGAAGTTTTTGTGTAGTAAGCAGTTCACTTGTCAGCAAATAAGGATCAAAATCTAAAGAAGGCCTATCTATGGTAGGCTATACATTATTTTTGCTTTTCGTCGGTGGTAAGGTGTGCTATTTTCGTGTGCGAAATCATTCATCCATTCTCCCGAATGTTTAAAACGTCTGGCTCCGCACATGATTAACACTAGGATTGTTAAGCAGTCTCAAAAATTGTATCAATATAAAAAAGAATACGATCTCTTTCCGTAATGATACTGCCCCCCAAAAAATGTTCATTGCCCCCCCCCAGTCAAAGCAGGCTGCATCCGGCCCTGGCTTGCAACATATTGAAATACGTTTTTGGAGCTGTGAACTTAGTTAAACATTTTGAACTATGAACTGAACTAGTTCATTAAAAAAATTGTGAACTATGAACTGAACTAGTTAATGTAGAAAGTGAACTTTCCCAACCCTGTTTGTAATTACCTAGCCTATTGATTACTTGGTAAACTGAAGCCATGTTCATTTTAATACCAAGTTTATTTATATACAGTAGACAACATTTTTACAGCAGTGAGAGTAGGATGTCTGTATGTCCACACAAAAGTACACCATCACCTCGATTATTCGCGGCTTTCGGGGTCCATCAACAAGCGCGAGTTGGGCAACTACTACTCACAAAATGTCCAAAAAGTCAAAAATGACATTTTTCAAAGTTGTATTATAAATGTTTGCATGCATGTCTGCCTATGACAAGGTAAATACAGTTAAATTACCCCAACATTTCCAGTTTATTCCTGTTTATTCCTGTTAATTCCCGTTTATTCCCGTTAATTCCCGTATATTCCCGTTAATTCCCGTGGAAAGTTTCCAACTTTGAATATTCCCGGAATTTTGCAACCCTATTAAGAACACCCTTGGAAAGAAGCTACTGTAACAACGTTATCACTGGCAATATTTTAGATGGAATCACAATTCAAACAGTATGTCGGCTAACTGAAAATATGCCCCCAAAAACCTAAATAAATTTAACATTTATTTAGTGGAAAATCGCTCATGCATAAAAAGCTCAATAGCGATCATTGTCAGTAACAACGCACAATGCGATATAGCCCTTTGTGGAGAAGCTGCCCCGGTAAATTGTATACTACAGTGTTCGTCTTGGTAGCTAGCGATTGTGTTGGTTGAATTCAATGTAACATTCCGTTTCTCTACGGTTTAGGCTGAAATTAAATATTTTTTTCATGAACAGATTGACAAATTTAGGCTGTGGCAATGAAGAATCGCTTTGTATTGTAGCTGACCAACAGCGCAAAGCTGACTAGACTAGCTAGATGTTTGTTAGCTAACTGGCTACAGCTATAGAGCTACCACTGTATGGCAATGGTTGGAAGACTACAAGGTAGCAAATTAGCTGTAACAGATACAGTAGTAGAGATGTGCCGGTGTAGCAGCTAGAGCTAACTCCTCTCTGAAATAGCAGACTACTGTTTCCGAAAGTAGATCTATAGGCTACTAGCTTAGCTCTAATATCAGCATACAGTATAGAGCTATCATATTTTAGCTGCCTACATTTCAAAATTGTGTTTCATATCACAATAAAATGAGTAAATAGTTAGCTAGCTATCACCATAGCCTCTTTGCTTGTGGCATTACAAATCGTTGACTTGCAATGTCATGTCTAATAAATACCAAAACAAACATTAATTTGTGAAGAATGGTTATTTTAACAATTGAAAACAGATGTATCACAGAACGCTGTCGTATGTGTCCCATGTCGCCCGGGCAACAGAAGGTAATGTCATGATGCTAACTACAGACTACTGTTTCTGAAAATACATGTACTTAATAATATCAGCATATATGATATTGTACATAACATTTCAGAATGTTGTTTTGTATGACAATGTTAAATGAGTAATTAGTTATCACCCTGGCTTCTTTGCTTCTGGCATTTCAAGTTAGCCTAGCTATCGCCCAGAAGTTAACGAGCTGCTAAACGAATGTTCTTCTACAGCCTGGCAGTCACGCGTGTTTTCGTGACGTTAGTGACGTTAGGAACGTCAATGACTGTGGCTAGCAAGTTAGCCACATTAGCTTCACTTTTCGCCACAAAAATGTACTTTAAGCTTAAACCATGCATCGGAACGTAAATTCTGATACAAGCAACTCAATCGCTACCAAGACGGAACGTTTGACCGGGTCGTTCTCTATGTAGTCCAAATATTGACCGAGTTTTAGGGGTGGGAAAATAAACAATAACTAGAAACGGCTGTTCCTGTGAAACAGCAGTGAGAATGCTGAAAACCTGAATGGGGATAGCCGACTGTGCTAAAAAAGCAGAAAATTGTGAAAATTTCTTAGAAAGTTAAAAGCTGAAGCACCTGAAAGGAGAAATCATTCTGAAGAAATATAAGATTTAGCAGAAAATGATTTGCTGTAGTTTCAAAAGGCCTGAAATGTATGTTAGAAAGCACCTGCAGCAAGATGAAGGCAGAAAACTACAGAAAAGACAAAGTACTGGCAGTTGGAAGGTACTGCTGTGAAAGGTATTTTTGAAAGGACCTGGAGCAAGATTAAGGCAGAAAACAGAAGAAAAGAAAAAGAAAAATGCTAAACAATATACCAGTATTGTGGGTATAAGATCATGCTACATCTAACCAGCGGATCATTTCTTGCAAGTGTGTCAAAGTGGTATTTGTACATACTGTATTAACACCTTAGGCGTGAACAATGCATGCATTGTCATCCATCTGACTTTAGCCGAAGCAAAGCTAGAGAGAGGATGCATTGGTAGATTTCCTACAGTAAGCTAGATACTGCTTCAAATTGAAAACGGAGAAGATATTTAGAGTAAAGACAAGTTACTTAACATCTGTGTTCAATATCGTCAATTAAAAGTAAAAACGTCCCACTTACGAAGCGTTTGTTCCTAGGCATACCGCAAGATGCACCAAACACGTAGCGTTAGCTACAGTAGCTAGCTACCCCAGCCCCGGTTTGGCTGTTCGTGACGGGCAGCTACTGTATGACAGTCTTGAGCCTCGATTTGTGCAGTTTCTGGGAAATGTGCTCACATAAAAACGATCTAGCTAGATTATGTACACTTTAAGGTCAATGTACATACCTTGTTTGGCCAAGTTGGTCGATTGTGTAAGTCCAACCGTTTTTAGTTATGGAGAGCCATATCGCGCTAGCTCAATTTGAAGAGACAATAACCGAAATGTTGCTAGACACCTCAAACGAGTTAACCTAGACGCAAACCTATATGTCCAATCCAAAAAATACGGATATTTTCCGAGACCCAAGACTCTGCCGAAACTATAGCTAGATATCCTGTATGTGTCTGTGCGGTCAGAAATACAACTCGTTTGGCAGTTTCAATCACGTTCATGGTGCGTGTTTGGTTACCACGGTGACGGCGCAGGTGTGAAAGCTAATTACAGAGAAAAACGACCATTTACCTAGCATTCTAACAAATTTAGGCTGTGGCAATGAAGAATCGCTTTGTATTGTAGCTGACCAACAGCGCAAAGCTGACTAGACTAGCTAGATGTTTGTTAGCTAACTGGCTACAGCTATAGAGCTACCACTGTATGGCAATAGCTGGTGGCTGGACGAGCTGGTGGCTGGACGATTTGTACAGCACCTCCCAGAAGCGGTCTGGAACGGAAGACTACAAGGTAGCAAATTAGCTGTAACAGATACAGTAGTAGAGATGTGCCGGTGTAGCAGCTAGAGCTAACTCCTCTCTGAAATAGCAGACTACTGTTTCCGAAAGTAGATCTATAGGCTACTAGCTTAGCTCTAATATCAGCATACAGTATAGAGCTATCATATTTTAGCTGCCTACATTTCAAAATTGTGTTTCATATCACAATAAAATGAGTAAATAGTTAGCTAGCTATCACCATAGCCTCTTTGCTTGTGGCATTACAAATCGTTGACTTGCAATGTCATGTCTAATAAATACCAAAACAAACATTAATTTGTGAAGAATGGTTATTTTAACAATTGAAAACAGATGTATCACAGAACGCTGTCGTATGTGTCCCATGTCGCCCGGGCAACAGAAGGTAATGTCATGATGCTAACTACAGACTACTGTTTCTGAAAATACATGTACTTAATAATATCAGCATATATGATATTGTACATAACATTTCAGAATGTTGTTTTGTATGACAATGTTAAATGAGTAATTAGTTATCACCCTGGCTTCTTTGCTTCTGGCATTTCAAGTTAGCCTAGCTATCGCCCAGAAGTTAACGAGCTGCTAAACGAATGTTCTTCTACAGCCTGGCAGTCACGCGTGTTTTCGTGACGTTAGTGACGTTAGGAACGTCAATGACTGTGGCTAGCAAGTTAGCCACATTAGCTTCACTTTTCGCCACAAAAATGTACTTTAAGCTTAAACCATGCATCGGAACGTAAATTCTGATACAAGCAACTCAATCGCTACCAAGACGGAACGTTTGACCGGGTCGTTCTCTATGTAGTCCAAATATTGACCGAGTTTTAGGGGTGGGAAAATAAACAATAACTAGAAACGGCTGTTCCTGTGAAACAGCAGTGAGAATGCTGAAAACCTGAATGGGGATAGCCGACTGTGCTAAAAAAGCAGAAAATTGTGAAAATTTCTTAGAAAGTTAAAAGCTGAAGCACCTGAAAGGAGAAATCATTCTGAAGAAATATAAGATTTAGCAGAAAATGATTTGCTGTAGTTTCAAAAGGCCTGAAATGTATGTTAGAAAGCACCTGCAGCAAGATGAAGGCAGAAAACAGAAGAAAAGAAAAAGAAAAATGCTAAACAATATACCAGTATTGTGGGTATAAGATCATGCTACATCTAACCAGCGGATCATTTCTTGCAAGTGTGTCAAAGTGGTATTTGTACATACTGTATTAACACCTTAGGCGTGAACAATGCATGCATTGTCATCCATCTGACTTTAGCCGAAGCAAAGCTAGAGAGAGGATGCATTGGTAGATTTCCTACAGTAAGCTAGATACTGCTTCAAATTGAAAACGGAGAAGATATTTAGAGTAAAGACAAGTTACTTAACATCTGTGTTCAATATCGTCAATTAAAAGTAAAAACGTCCCACTTACGAAGCGTTTGTTCCTAGGCATACCGCAAGATGCACCAAACACGTAGCGTTAGCTACAGTAGCTAGCTACCCCAGCCCCGGTTTGGCTGTTCGTGACGGGCAGCTACTGTATGACAGTCTTGAGCCTCGATTTGTGCAGTTTCTGGGAAATGTGCTCACATAAAAACGATCTAGCTAGATTATGTACACTTTAAGGTCAATGTACATACCTTGTTTGGCCAAGTTGGTCGATTGTGTAAGTCCAACCGTTTTTAGTTATGGAGAGCCATATCGCGCTAGCTCAATTTGAAGAGACAATAACCGAAATGTTGCTAGACACCTCAAACGAGTTAACCTAGACGCAAACCTATATGTCCAATCCAAAAAATACGGATATTTTCCGAGACCCAAGACTCTGCCGAAACTATAGCTAGATATCCTGTATGTGTCTGTGCGGTCAGAAATACAACTCGTTTGGCAGTTTCAATCACGTTCATGGTGCGTGTTTGGTTACCACGGTGACGGCGCAGGTGTGAAAGCTAATTACAGAGAAAAACGACCATTTACCTAGCATTCATACCTCAAACAAGTTGACCTAGACGCAAAACTATACTTCCAATCAAAAAAATGAGGATATTTTCCGAGACACAAGACTCTGCCGAAATCAGAGATGTCCTTTATTTGTCTGTGGAGTCAGAAATACGACTCTACCGGCAGTTTAAAAAAACGTCTACTTTCGAATTTCCCTGACGAATTGTAGCCACCTCTCCATTGAAGTCAGTGAGATCATTTGAAAGGCTGCCCTCGCTTCAAGGCTCCTATCTGAAAATCTGTTAATGTGAGCTCTCAAGCAGTTACATTGTCTGAAAGAGGACAAGTTTTCCTACATTTTAAGTTATAACTTGTTTCTGTAAGTTAAACTATATGAACGTTAGAGGAATTTGTTTGACAAGTTAGTTGAATATCGGAAAAAGAGCCACAAGCAGAGTGTGCCACTCTGCTTCCTTAATCATTCATAAAACTCAAGAAGGAGCAACATTTTTAATGTATTTAAAACTGTCATCATTCAAAATTGGCTGAATATTTTAAAAAGCTGAATCATTTGGGAATAGCTGAATGTCCTGTGAACATTTTAAAGGTTGAATGGTGTCTCTAGCTGAAAGTATGCTGAAGTAGTTACGTTTGAAAGAGGAGGAAGCTTTTTAATTATTTGAAAGGATTTACCATTACTTTTAATGGGAGATTAATTAGCACAAAAACCTTAATTATTTAAAAAGTATAAAAGTGAGAAATACCAAAAGTCATAGCACAAATCTCATGAAGGAGCTGAACGTTTTGATACCTAAATTATATGAATCGGTGAAAGTATGCAGGACTAGTTAAAGCGAGCGGAAGAACTAAGAAGTTGGAATAATAATAATAATAAAGAGGAAACAGGAAAACAATATTGAGAATGCTTAACAGCATTCTCACAATAAATATATATGTGAGATAACAAAGGTTGGCGCTCCTTGTTCAGGAGCGCACACCCAATAATAATAATAATTACAGACAATATGTACATGTAATATGAAGTTATGTTGTGTATGTTGTTTTGTGTTATGTTATGAAGTTATGTTGGCAGATGGAGCTGATAGGGCTGGCAGGGTTGAAGTGGGCTGGAGGATTACGCTTCTAGAGGAGGGAGCGGAGCTGAAACTTGGGGGAGAGAGAGAGGGGGAGACACTCTTGGGTTAGGGTTAGTTACAAGTTAGGGTTAAGTTAAGTTACAATTTATGTACAGTGTAGATAAGATGATGTGTATGTATATTACAGTTGTATAGTGCCAAACAGTGTAAATTAATATATTAACGCCTATTTGTTTGTGGCGTTTCCGCAGCTGCCTTGTAGTAAAGCTAGATAGGCTAGCTATCTCCCAGAAGTTAATGAGCTGCTAAACTAATGTTCTGCTAGAGGTAGTCACGCGTGTTTTCATGACGTTAGTAGCGTCAGTGACTGTGGCTAGCAAGTTAGCCTCCGTTAGCTTAACTTTTCGCCACAAAAACGTAATTCCTACTTAAACCATGCAACGGAACGTAAATTCGAATTCAACCAACTCAATCGCTACCAAGACGAAACTTTTTTTGAGATCTCTAGTCAAATTCAAAATGAAAATAACCAATAACACATTGCAGCCTTCTGAATTTAGTGAACAACTCTTAAAACTCGTGAACCAACCCAAAAAAGTTACATCTCATATCTACAAACTCATCTCTACCTCTAACTGCTCAATAACACTACCCAAAACAAAATGGGAAAATTACCTGGCACTATCTCCCGACCCCAATTTCTGGACACAAATCTGCAGTAACATCTTTGCAATGACTACCAACACCAACCTAGAACTCATACAATATAAGACCATTCACAGAACCCACTTCACCCATAGTAATATGTACAAAATGGGATTTATTGACACTGACATCTGCCCACAATGCACTTCAGGTAATACAGACTCCTATCTCCACGCCACCTGGTACTGCCAACCCATTCACTCATTTTGGACCACCATTATCGAAACAATATCCACCATCCTGGAATGCAGAGTCCCCTTGTCTCCAACACTTTGCCTCCTAGGAGACACTTCAGAAATCCCCCTCCTGTCTCAACACAAAATCCCAGTACTCGTCTCTCTACCTATCACTAAGAAAATAGTCTTCCAGAACTGGTTATCCAAAACATCCTGTCATCTCAAACACTGGTCCAATTTATTATCAGAATACATATCAACAGAAGAAATTCACGCTAGGAAGAATAACAATATGGGCCCTATCTTGCACCCAGCGCAATTGACTTTGTCAGTGACGCAAGTATCATTCCTAGCTTGCACTCGGCGCAAAGCGGATTTTTCCCTCCACGGGCGCACGTCGAAATGACCTTGCGCTCCGGGGGGCGGTTCAGCGAAAAAGGAGGCGTGTTCCGGCGCAAACGTTCTTGGTGCTATCTTGCGGTTTCCGAAAAACCATTCCGCCACTGACCAGGAAAAATGTGGTTTAAAGACAATGGCGCATTATTCAGATGCTATTTTAACGGCGCAAGCTTGGTCCGTGCGCACTGCGAAGCCAGGGTATTCTTCCTGCCAAACTACGTATTGTTTTGATTTATTGTATGGCTAGCTGTGTTACATTTCGTTCATATCAATAATTAATAAGATGTTCATGAGAAATCTCTATGTATGTGAACTTGAATTGTAACAACTGTGGCAATTTACTCATACGCCTGTTTAACCGAAGCTAATTTGGGTAGGTTTCTTCTCCCATGCACATCAGAATCAGAATTCAGTTTTCAATTTGCTGTGGCAGGAAGGAAGGTGCAAAAAATAAACATATACCCTACGGGTCTCACATTAAGTAAACAAAAGTACGACAGTTAAACTAATTCTAAGAACTAAGCAATTACATTTTTAAAAATATATGTCAAAATAGGCTACATTTGAATGAGCAGCATGAGTGGGCAACTTAGTGCAATGAAACTGCTCTGCCTTTCCCATACAATCACTTCTCTATCGTTTACGGTCCTGACGAGAACGTCGGTCTCCTGTGAACCGCTGGCGTGCGCCTGGCAAATCCGCCGTTATAATAGCAATCCGCCATGGAACAAGCGCTGCTCTTAAAGGGAATGTGAGATGACGCTCTGATTGGCTTATTGCACGTTACGCCCAAACCACACCCATTAGTAATGTAGCTACCTCTTTTACATTTGCGTCAGGCGCAAAGTCATTTATCCCGCTGCTAAAATAGCAACCGCACCGGAGTCCCGCCCACTTTCGCTTTGCGCTTTGATACTTGCGTTTCAGATCGTCAAAATAGGGCCCTATATGTGCCTTTAAAGACATATGGAACCCTTTTATAACCTTTCTACAAAATCATCCGTAGCATAAACCACGCACATCCCCTTCACCCTCCCACTTCTCCAGTTTCCTCTCTTTCCCCCTTTTTCCCATCTCACTGGGCTATCGTATGCATAATCAGACAAACACACACACAAACGCATATACACACATATACACCCTGAATTATACCCCTTCTCTTTTTCTCTCTCCAGCATTACTCTCCCTTTGTCTACTGGTCTGTCCGCTTGCCTATCTGTTGATCTGTCTACTTGTCTGTCTTTTGGTCTGTCTGTCTTAGTTTTAGTTTTTTTGGTTGCTTTTCCCACACTGTACTGGTCTGTCATTTTTTTATTATTTTCTTTAAATGTCTCACACTGTACTGGGTTGGGTGCTTTCGGAACGGCTTTAATTTAATTGTAACCACACTGTAATATAAATAAAGATGTCCTCTGAAGAGGGGTGGGGTGGTGGCGGGTCAAAAAAAAAGACGAAACTTTTGACACCGACATTTTCTATGTAGTCCAAATATTGACCGAGCCTTAGGGGGGCAAGAATAAATAATAATAATAATAATATATATGTGAGATAACAAAGGATGTGCTCGACGAAGTCGTGCCAGATATGCTATGTTCGTGTGCTACAACAAGTCAACAATACACCCTTTCACTGGATGCCTTGAAAACAACTTTTAAGGGTTTATATAATTTGTTTGCCGGTCAGATCGCTGCCCTGCTCTCTGCTGTGCTGCGATAAGCAGGTGTTAGCTACATTAGCCACAAACAGAAGATGTTCTAACGATTTCACTGCAGGGCATATGCATTTGAGCCTTAAGCCTTTTCTTGAAGGTGGAGAGACAGTCAGTGTCTCTGATGGAGGTGTGGAGTTGATTCCACCATTGGGGGGCCAGGCAGGAGAAGAGCTTGGGTTGGGAGCGGGCGCTCTTGAGAGGTGGGACCACCAGACGGTTGTCAAAAAAAGACCGTAGGTGGCGAATGGGGGTGTAAGGCTGGACAAGAGACTGGATGTAGTTGGGTGCAGTCCCGTTAACCGCTCGGAAGGTCAGTACCAGGGTCTTGAATTTGATGTGGGCTGTGTCGGGTAGCCAGTGGTGGGAGATGAAGAGCGGGGTAACATGGGAGCGTCTGGGTAGGTTGAATCCTCTGGAGAGGGTGGGCTGTGCATGCTGGGCAGGCTGCGCATGCACATACAAATACAGTGTAGTAGCGCTGGCACGGGCAAACCGGGCAGCGGCATGAAGCGAGGGGCGGCCAGGGAGGTGAGGGGTGGAACAACCAGAGGATCATCAGGAATACATGAGAAGTAGAGAGAAGGAGGGAGGGCCAAACAAACAAGACACCACATTCCAAAGCTACAGTATATGCATGCATTCTAATGGGTGGTAATGTAACACTGGCACAGTGATCTGTCATTGCACCCATTTTCAACACATTTGAAAAGAAAGTGGAGCAATAAAAATATTGATCTGTTTTGATACGACTATTTATTGTAGCCTCAAGGAAGAAACAGGTACCGTTAGCAAATCGATTAGCCTGCGTTGTTGCGAATGACACACACAACCTGCGTGACCTACAGAAGTTGCGGCCAACGTTGAGTGAGTTGTCATGGTGATTACAGTTATTACAGCTCCTGATTGGATCTTTGGATTGGACACAGAAGATAGAAACCACATCTAGTAGGAAAACAATATGGGTGTGAAATCACGCACAAATCGCTTCGGGTCATGAATAAATTAGAATGTTGATTTTGGCTTCAGTCCAAATTGTATTGTGTCTGTGTCCAGATCCGGACCGCGGTCCGCCTATTGTGTACCCCCGCTCTAGTACATTCATGCAAATTATTATGTAGCCAACAACTGTTTGCTGATTCCTACATTATCAATTGACATGTTCTCTGTTAAATAGTCTTACCCCCACAAACATCTAGACATTTAGTTAATTACATATGTCATTACATGCACAAGGGTTTAGGTAGTCATGTCATAACTGTAATAACCTGCCTAATAACCATACGGCGCTGCACACAGTTCTTCCCAAGGAGTGTTTGTTATGTTAACATTAAAATTCGATTTTTTACTTTGTGCTATGCAGTTGTTACACCTAGGCTCAAGAAGCAGCCTGCCACTTGTTCATTGAGTTAAAATCAAGCCACAATGGAGGCAGTTTTTTGTGGTTTTGGCCTAGAGCCTTAGTTCTACTGATGATTTTATTCATGTTTAAGCTTAAAATGTTACTTTAGATAATCCTGTGCTTTAAACTTTGTGGCAACATTTTGGGGAAGGCCCTTTACTGTTTTGGCTTGATTATGCTCCTTTGCAGAAGCAAGGTCCATACAGAAACATCTTGTTGAGTTTGGTATGAAAAAACTTGACTGGCCTGCACAGACCCCGGACCCATATACCATCAAACATATTTGGGATCAATTCTAATGTAATCTGTAAATCAGGTGTAATCCCCCCAAAGAGCAGTACCTTGACGTCCTAATGCTCTTGTGGCTGAATGGGCACTAAATCCTAGACACAATCCAAAATGTTGTGGACAACCTTCCAAGAAGACTGACATGTATGTACCTTTAGAATTAGACAAACTAATATAGGTGTGATGGTCAGGTGTCCTAATAC
Source organism: Mallotus villosus (assembly GCA_903064625.1). NCBI lineage: Eukaryota > Metazoa > Chordata > Actinopteri > Osmeriformes > Salangidae > Mallotus > Mallotus villosus. The sequence continues at coordinate 93,512 of CAEFZP010003328.1, forward strand.
TTTTGTCTGTAATGTACGTATTGCCCCCTTACACTTTAATAGCCCCATCAGTCACTATATCCTGTGCCTGGAAAAAGGATTACAGTAATGCGTTAATTTGTAACTGTTTGCTCCCTTATAGGTGCTGATGTTGAGAATGATCTCTACACAGACATCTTCTCATCACTGCAAACCAGTAGGGGTTACCTTGGCCCCCAGCCGAGATGTCCAGGTGGACTGTAAATTATTTCTCACTGCCATCCGCCTAGCCTCCCTAAACCAGATACTGGACCCCTGGGTCTACCTGCTACTGAGAGAGATCCTGCTACAAAAGTTCTGCCAGGTGGCTAATGCTGTGTCCAACTGCTCCATTGAGGGGCCCAAAGCGACACAGAATGCTTTAGATGACCTCAACAAACCAACTAATAGCCTACATGATAACAGCCTACTGAAACAATCATCCGTGGAATGACTTGACCTTTCCAGTGAATATTTGCCATTTTGGTCTCAATGCACCCATCAGATACAAAAACAACTTCCCCCTACTGGTTTATTTTACTTTCTGTGACATTTTATTAACTTGTTTTTATTTTGTAGGATATGTTTGAGGAGGTACATTGATTAAATAATTTTTTGGGGCCAGCAAAACATTGAGCATGGACAGAAATATATTTATTGCCAACAGAATGGGTTCCCGAAAAGGCTCTACACATATAGCCTTTGGTTGCACACATTCCATTAAAGGTCATCAAAACAGCATGTGTGAACATGACACGATTGGCTTTGGATTGATAAAGTCAATGTGTTGCACAGATATTTTGTACATGATTTGACAACTCACTTGCCATACAATTTTCAGCAAAACACTCTATATTATATAGTATTTCTGATCCTGTTAAGAAGGTTGAGAAGATATACAGTCGTATGCAAAAGTTTGGGCACCCCTGATAATCTCCATTACTTTCATCTATAAAATGTTGGGCGTTTGGATGAGGAACGTCTTTGTCATATATATACACATACGTCATGGACAGTGATATTTTAGCCGTGAAATAAGGTTTATTTGATAAACAGAAAATATGCCATACGCATCATAAGAGAATTAGACACTTGCATAAATTTGGGCACCCCAACAGAAAAATCACATTAATATTTAGTAGAGCCTCCTTTTGCAAAAATAACAGCTTCTAGACGCTTTTTATATCCTCTGATGAGTGTCTGGATTCTGGATTGAGGTAATTTGGACCATTCTTCCTTACAATACATCTCCAGTTGAGTAAGGTTTGATGGGTGCCTAGCGTGGACAGCCCGCTTCAAGTCACCCCATAGATTTTCAATTATATTCAAGTCTGGGGACTGGGATGGCCATTCCAAAACATTGTAGTTGTTCCTCTGCATAAATGCCTTAGTGGATTTGGAGCAATGTTTCGGGTCGTTGTCCTGCTGGAACACCCAACTGCGCCGTAACTTCAGCTTTGTTACAGATTCTTGAACATTATTGTCCAGAATTTGCTGGTACTGAGTTGAATCCATACGACCTTCAACTTTAACTAGATTCCCAGTTCCTGCACTAGCCACACAGCCCCACAGCATGACGGACCCCCCACCAAATTTTACTGTGGGCAGCAAGTGTTTTTCTAGGAATGCTGTGTTCTTTTGCCTCCATGCGTAACGCCTCTTGTTGTGACCGAATAACTCCATCTTTGTCTCATCAGTCCACAGTACTTTGTTCCAAAATGAGCCTGGCTTGTTCAAATGTAGTTTGGCAAACCTCAAGCGAGCCTTTTTGTGGCGCGTGTGCAGAAAAGGCTTCTTCCGCATCACTCTCCCATACAGCTGTTCTCTGTGCAATGTGCGCTGAATGGTCGAGCAATGCACAGTGACACCATCTGCAGCAAGATGACCTTGCAGCTCTTTGGAGGTGATCTGAGGGTTGTCCTTGACCATTCTGACCATTCTTCGCCTTTGCCTCTTTGTTATTTTTCCTGGCCTGCCACTTCTGGCCTTAACAAGAACTGTGCCTGTTGCCTTCCATTTCCTAATGACATTCCTCACAGTGGAAACTGATAGCTGAAACCTCCGGGATAACTTTTTGTAGCCTTCCCCTAAACCATACTGCTGAACAATCTTTGTTTTTAGATCATTTGATAGCTGTTTTGATGCCCCCATTTTGCCACTGTTCAGAGGAGAATCAAAGAGAAGCAAAACTTGCAATTGGCTAACTTAAATACCCTTTCTAATGATTGAATGCACCTTTTTATGTAATTGAAGGCTTAACGAGTTAATCAGACTAACTATGTGTTGCAGTTAATCAGCATTTAGTAGGCAGAGGTATTCAAATCAAATAAATGATAAGGGTGCCCAAACTTTTGCACAGCCTTTTTTTCACATTTGATTTAATTTCACACAACTAAATACTGCTACACCAAATATCTTTGTCTGGAAAACACCCCAGCACTCAGTGTTAACTAGAAAAGTAATATTACAATATTATATTGATCTTTTTTGGTGAAGACAGGAAATTATCATGCAGCCTCAGAGGGGTGCCTAAACTTTTGCATACGACTGTATATGAATGATTCATTTTTTGTGCCAACTGAACTTTAATGCAGTTTAAAAACGATGACACTACTATGACACTACGCATACAACCAATGTATTTCCTTTAGGATTTTCTTTAGCAGTGGGGGCAGGTCTGTCCGAACAACAACCCCTGGGGCGGGCCGCCACACAAAAATCAACATAGAGGAAACACTAACATAAGGAATGAAAAATGTACATATTAATTCCATTCCTCCTTTGCTTTGATATGTTTAATCTGAACATCTGATTAATCAAATCTGAAATGTTATGCAAGTTTAAACGGTAATTACTGTATAATCACTGTATTAAAGTAGAAGTAGCTTAACATGGGAACTTGTACACAATTATATATATTGACAATGGTCTTATCTTATTTAATTTTGGTAACATATTGTAATGGTGGAAATTCAAGTGGCACTGTGTAGATCTGAATAGTCAAGAGATGTGGTTTCAAAATTTAGATTATACAATTACATAAGATTAAACAAAGCACTTTGCTCATCAGTCATGTACGAAGGAGGTGCTATCCAAGAGTGATATCGGACATCAAGAAAAGATTTCCCTTACACAGAACAGATGTTACTAATTAATCAATACAGCAGTCACCATGATTGCACTGGTCAGTGACAGTTTAGGACAATAAAACCCCCAGGCCAGTGTCCCATGTCCTTTGCTGTAGTTTATGAGGATACCAGGACACCAGCCCAATCTCCTGGGGTCAAAAGGGTCAGGGCAGATGGGGCATCTGACTAATCCTACCCCATTCACGTGCCCTAGCTGGCTATTGATTAGATCAGTCATAAATACCTGAGTTTACCATTTGTTTAAACACAACCTCAGTCTCTTTAAAATACACTCTTAATAACTATATCAAAAACTGCCATTACACATATATGATAACATCTGGTAACATCTCACATATATATGCAGTACTAGTCAAAAGTTTGGACACCTACTTTATCAAAGGCGTTCTTTATTCTTAACATTTTATACACTAGTGCAGTGCCCGTAATTCAGTTGGTGGCACACACACAAAAACATTCCTGGAATTATAGATAGGACACACAGAAACATTCGACTCTCATTAACAGCAAACTCACATGAGAACATACTAACTCATGGGTCACAAACCGTTTTGACACTGAGAGCTACTTCATGGGTGATCGTTTAAAATTTAAATAAAAAGTTTCTCGCCCGTGGGATTTCACTGGGGACACTTTGGGTTTTAGGTCCTTGGGCTCACTATTGGGCTCTTCCAGTAGGTCTCGCATCCCATTCAGTGCTTGGTCTGTGCACAAGTTAAATCGATTGCACAGTCGCTTAACTTGTTCTTCACCATGGCGAATGCTGGGGTTTGATGGCCATTTACTCTGATCAAGGATGCTGAAGTCCTTGATGACCTCATCTTCGAAAGACAAGAGTTGCTCAAGATTGTTCACAAGGCTTTGTAAGAACTCGCCTGGATTGATTGGCTTCAGCTGTGCATTTCCTTCCAGGGCTTGAGTCCAGTATTTTTCACCTGGACTCTCTTTGAATGACTATCACTCTGAGCATTTCAGCAGATGATCTGCTCTGAGGAGAGTTATAGAATGAGCTTGAAGCTCCAGTGAGAGGACACTTAGTTCATGGAGAGTGTCATACATGAGCCCAAGGTCACAGATAAATTCAGGACTTGAACACAATATAGTAAACCTCTGTACATTTGTTTCTCATCTCATCAGAACACGCATAATATAAGTGCTGCACAAGACCTCCCAGTGATATCCAAACAGTACGAAAGATACTGGCCACCCAGCGTACATCCTGAAGCGTACTTGCTGAAAAGTAGATCTGGACAAACATGCATCTAAATTGTAGATTTACATAACAACACAGGTTATTTATTTGAATGAAACATATCAGGAACATGAAATAACGTAAGTCCCATTGCCAATAATCTAGGCTAAATCATAACACCAAGGGCGTAGGTTTGCATAGGGTCGATAGGGACTAGTCACGACCAAAGTTTGGGAAAGACACAATCGTCCCCACCAATATTTTGTTAATTTTCGAAAATAATAAATTTTTAAAACCCCAAATATATTTGCAAAACCCCTTCGTATTATTATCTATACTATGTTTGTCACCCAGAAAAGTGAAAAATAAATTTCCAAGTTAACCAATGCGCCCTCGAGCCTGCGAGACAAAATTATGTCATTTAAGTTAACTGGCTGACTCGTGACTTGCAGAAAGAGAGCTGGCAGTACGCCAGGAAATAATAAAGCCTAATATTAGTATTTCGTTTGGTTTTAGAATTTATATTTTTGACCCTTTTGTGCTTTATAGATGGGAAAATTTCACCCAAAAAGAGAGATATCAGAAGTTTTTTCACCACCCGAGTAAGTAGCTATCAAGAAGGTCGTTGTTAGTAAACTATAGCGTTTGAACTTCCTAGAAAAACTACACACACAGTGCAAACATGCTAGCCTTACATCGCCACCCATTCTACAATGGAAACATGTTTTGAAAGTTGTTAGTGTAGTAGAGCATGTAACTTTTACTTGTATTAAATCTATCCCTAGCGTCTGCAATCTTTCGACCAGTGTGTTAGCAGCAGCTGGTCTTGTTGAAGCCAGAAGGATAAAGCTAACCAATACCCACATAATGCGACCGTGCTTGTTTATCCTAGTACCAGCAGGCTAGCAACTCAAAAGTGATATTAACTGGTAATAAGTAGGCCTATATAATCCCTTGGATAGTAATATGCCTATCCCTGTAATCTCGACCAATGTCAGCAGTCAACTAAGCATGGTTAGTGTCTGTATTAAATTGCTGAATCACTGTGCAAGATGTAGAGCAGGTTGGTGATGAATCGGCATCAGGGGTTCAGGTGAGAATTGTCCAATTTGGTAAAGATTGCATTAAATTGCAGTTTTGTAAGGGATGACAATGTTATAGTGTGAATGTTTTTAAACTCCCCCACTCCCCTACCCATTGGGTTACAGCTTCAATTTACGCAAATGTATGCTAGTTTGATATCCAGAATTGCATTTTGGATATCAAGAATTCGAATTGTTGATATCCAGAATTGAATTGTTGATATCAAGAATTCCCATTTTGGATATCAAGAATTGCATTTTGGATATCAAGAATTCGAATTGTTGATATTAAAGAATGTACAATACATTACAGCACAATACATGAACTGTCATCACCAGCTGCATCACGGGCACTGCACCTTCTATAATTCCAGACATCTGTGTGCCACCAATTCTATCAAGGGCTATCAATATTTGTGGCTTCTTAATCACTGAATGCATCATAGCACAAGAACAATGTTCGTACTACTTTATAAAGGATGCATGTCTTAAAGAATATATTGTGCTTATTAACATTATACATTGTGCTTATTAAAGTAATGTTTTATGAACTTAGAAGTTTGCTTAGGCTTAAACATTGTGTCTCACTCAGGGTGGGGGGAACAGGCTGTATTTTGTGTCCTAATCTCTTCATTTTAGGAGCAACCTTGAAGCCGGGCTGAGATGGCACCGGAGCGTGGGGCGCGCCAGCAAGAACAACTCCCGCATGAGAAAGCTCAACCCTCTTTTGATCATTTTGTATGACGGCACTGTAGCCTATAATATATCCTGGGGCAGGGACAGATAGCCAGTTGGACTTCGTGAACCAGCCCTAACATTGTTGCGGTTAGGGAAACGTAGACAACCCCAGAGCTCTGTACTTGATTTCCAACTGCTGCATTAAAGCTGATATTATCGGACCTCTGCGACTCCAGACCACTCTTTCTAGAACACAGACTTGTGTCATTGAAAACTAGCATTACATAGGCCTATTGGAATAGACACAAATAATCTCAACCCTTCAATTGGTGACCCGACGCTGAAAAGAGGGAGTCCAGAGGGTTCCGGCCCGACCGACAGATCGGGAGAGAGACCCATACACCGGTACGAGGAGGCAGACGTAATCGTCAGGGGGCCCTCAACATAAAAAAGGTAAGCAGACGCCTGTTAATTCAAAGTACTGCTATTCGGAACTGAGAACCAAATTTAGATGATTACTATGTCTCATCGTACCTAGTCAAACAACAGTGGTGGGAAATCAACTTAGTTTCCATCAAAGGGTTAGAGTCCCTGAGGTTAGAGTCCTCGAAAGGGTTAGAGGCCCTGAGGTTAGAGTCCTCGAAAGGGTTAGAGGCCCTGAGGTTAGAGTCCTCGAAAGGGTTAGAGTCCCTGAGGTTAGAGTCCTCGAAAGGGTTAGAGTCCCTGAGGTTAGAGTCCTCGAAAGGGTTAGAGTCCCTGAGGTTAGAGTCCTCGAAAGGGTTCGAGTCCCTGAGGTTAGAGTCCTCGAAAGGGTTAGAGGCCCTGAGGTTAGAGTCCTCGAAAGGGTTCGAGTCCCTGAGGTTAGAGTCCTCGAACTGTGTTTTATGTGTCTCAAGGGTTCGAGTCCCTGTTCTGTGTTGTGTGTCAAAACTGTTAGTCCCTGTACCGGTTGTGTGGGTTTTGTGGGTTAGAAGTGACAGGTTTGAGTCCTGTCGAGGAGGGGTTAAAGTTCCTAATAGTAATATTTGAGTGGAGTCAGAGTGTGTTGAATAAATATAGAGAGTGTGCTTCTTTTTTGTCCTCTCCTATACAAGATATTTTTCATATTTGAATGGAGTCAGATTGAGTTGAACAGTGTACAGTCCTATACTATGATGAGAGTGGAATACAAGATGGTAGGTTGAGAGCGTGTGGGGAGGGGAAGAGAGAGAGAGATAGGCTTCTGGAGAACAAGGGCGAGTCTATGTTAACTAATCCTAACAAAACTTAGGTTAAATCATTTGCAAACTAAAATCAAACGTAACAAATTAAATTAATAACATGGAAGGTTATGAAATGAAACAAGAGAACGTTTTGTGGATGTGAAGAGATGATTGGTTTAAACACTGATGTTTTGAAGAGGACACAATGAATATGGGTTTTTAAGAGTTTTGATAAAGGTATTAGATGTAATTTGGTTAAAAATAAGAAAGAGAACATAACTAAATGTACTTTTATTTTGAGTTTAATTGTACTTTGGTTTAAAGTTGTATTTTAGAGTTTTATCAGAGCCTGGCATACTGTTTGGGATAAACAGTTAGGCTGTGATAATGTTATATTAATACATGGTATTAGTGCATGAAGAGGGGTATTGTAACATTCAGTTCTGAAATAATTTGGGAGGCCAAGAAATTGTGGTTATGATGGTTTGAGCTAATTGGCTCGTTTTGAACTGCAGCAAAACGAGTTATGAAGTTCTACCTATCTGACCTGTATAAAAATATAGTTGGGGAAGAATGTTTGGTTAATAGCTACATTAAGAACATGATTTGGTCTATATTTCATTTGAGAAGCATACAGATTACATTCTGGTTTGGTATAATGTCAATGGTTTTTCATATCTTTGACAATAACAAATCTGTAGGGAAAATACTGCCTGGTAATTATAGATATGTTTACTGAGTGGATTGAAGTTTTTCCTAGTTTCCATACCACATGCATTAACAACATTTGAATTGAATTATGGAAGATCATATGTAATTCCATAACTTAAACCTGATGCTAACTAGAAAAGAGGTATCTTCTGCTAAATTCTGTTCCAGGTGAAGCAGTCAACCAAAGAGTGGAGGAGTCAAACGAGGAGGTTGGGTATTGAGTAACTATACTATGGTTGTCTTTGGAACTTTATGCTGCATGTTTATCCCTAATAACACTGCACCAGACGGCTCTGTATTCAGGGCATTGAAGGAGCTAACATATTTGAGTAAGGAGCTGGCTGAGAACAATGGAGTGGACAGCTACTTCACCACAATATTACAATCATGGTTCAGTAGATGGACATCTGTTATTGTCTCAGTGGTGGGGGCAGTGGCAGTGACGGTAGCTATCCTGATTGTGTGCAGTTGCTGCTGCATAACTTGCATTAAGAACCTGACAGGGAGACTGACCAACGCTTTAACAGAGCAGCAGACACAGTTTTATTTGAGATGAAATGATAGTGTGGTGAGATTAAACTATTTTGTGAGGCAGCAGGTTAAAGGCATGACTGGTGCAACAACAGTCTTTATTTTTATTATTTTAAATGTTGTATATTTCTTAACCAAAACTTTAAATGTGTCTTATTTTACTTTGGGTTTTCCTTATTTTACCATATCCTCTTATTTTTCTTATAATGATTAAAGGCTTGGCTGAAGTGAAGCATTGACATTTTTGTTGGTTGTCACACCTTTTAGAGGGAGGAATCCAATCCAATGAAAACTTTAAAATAACCTGTCTAATTTTTAGTTTTACTATATGTTTCGAATTTTATTTTATTTTATTACATTTCTAAACTTTAAAGGATCTCTCTCATTTCTAGAGTTTTTTCTAATGTAATTTATTTTATTACAATTCTAAAAGCTTGGCTAAAGTTGTATGTATGTGGTGAAGGGGACCTGTGAGTATGTCCAGGTCTGCCGTGGGTACATGGATGTCGAATGTCGTATGACTTGGCCATAACGCTGCATAGTCTCATTATTATCGTTGTAAGCATTGTGTTCCATAATGGGATATTTGTACATTTGTGTTTGTTGTCACACCCTTTAAAGGGTGTGAAAGGAGGGATTCTATGAAACTTTAAAATATCCAGTTTTTAATGTTGACACCACGAAGTGAAAGGAGGGATTTGTGAAAGAATGATAACTATACTGCTAATCAACACTGCTATACCAATCACTACCTAATACTAAAACATTTCCAATTGGTAGAACGGAGTCTGGGGTTGGTGCACGCGTTTGGGACAGTGCATCACCCCCAGTCACAGGGAAAGGTTGAGCTCATGAATTGGAATCTGGAAAGCAAGTGGACTAAAATCTGTGCAACAACTAACATGAATTGGGTAGATGCTCTCCCTATTGCCCTAACAGCCATCACAAGTTCAGTGAACACCTCTACAGGATTCACCCCAGATGAACTTCTGATGGGGCGACAGTTTCTGGGACCGGGAGCTGGGCTGGTGAGTTGGCACATCCACCATACTATGATCAGCTGTCTGCTTTGGTATCACCCTCAACATAAAAAAGGTACAGGAGAAACGGGGGGACAGTACAGGATCCAGTCAAGGCCTTCACTGACTGGATGGGGGTGAAAGCCATTAAGAGGAAGTGGACGAACCTCGTGGACAGGACCATTCAAGGTCATCGAGAGGACCTAGCACGCCCTAAGGGTGCTGGGGAAAGGGAGTACGTGGTACCACTGGAGCATGTGTTCTGCTGCCCCAGACCCCAGTCGTACATTGCAGGAGTTGGTGGAGAAGGGCCAGTGAACCGTTTCTTATTGCTACGAATGTGTCCGGAAAAGAGGGTTACGACTAGGTCAAGAGTGATACTGCTTGACCACACTAGAATTGTACTGGACTAAGAAGGTTTCCGCTATTTTACTTCAGAGTGTGTTATATCAATATCAACATGAATTGTCTCTGTCTTCCTCTCCATATTTGGTATGTTGTGCATGTTTGCTCTGTGTGGGTGTTGCTGTATCCCATGCATCAGGTTCCTTTGCAACCGGGTCATTGTCTTAGCTGTGAAGAACCCGAAGGCGGGGTTCCAAATGCCGTTGCTGGGGCTGGCTGACCAGGATGAGGATGCGGTGGTTGGCCTGGGCTATGTTGATTGATCTCTGGTGTTTTCAGAGATCAAAAGAGGGATTAAAGAATGTACAATACATTACAGCACAATACATGAACTGTCATCACCAGCTGCATCACGGGCACTGCACCTTCTATAATTCCAGACATCTGTGTGCCACCAATTCTATCAAGGGCTATCAATATTTGTGGCTTCTTAATCACTGAATGCATCATAGCACAAGAACAATGTTCGTACTACTTTATAAAGGATGCATGTCTTAAAGAATATATTGTGCTTATTAACATTATACATTGTGCTTATTAAAGTAATGTTTTATGAACTTAGAAGTTTGCTTAGGCTTAAACATTGTGTCTCACTCAGGGTGGGGGGAACAGGCTGTATTTTGTGTCCTAATCTCTTCATTTTAGGAGCAACCTTGAAGCCGGGCTGAGATGGCACCGGAGCGTGGGGCGCGCCAGCAAGAACAACTCCCGCATGAGAAAGCTCAACCCTCTTTTGATCATTTTGTATGACGGCACTGTAGCCTATAATATATCCTGGGGCAGGGACAGATAGCCAGTTGGACTTCGTGAACCAGCCCTAACATTGTTGCGGTTAGGGAAACGTAGACAACCCCAGAGCTCTGTACTTGATTTCCAACTGCTGCATTAAAGCTGATATTATCGGACCTCTGCGACTCCAGACCACTCTTTCTAGAACACAGACTTGTGTCATTGAAAACTAGCATTACATAGGCCTATTGGAATAGACACAAATAATCTCAACCCTTCAATATCCAGAATTGAATTGTTGATATCAAGAATTCCAATTTTTGATATCAAGAATTGCATTTTGGATATCAAGAATTCCAATTTTTGATATCAAGAATTGCATTTTGGAGCATCCTCATGTGGAAGAGGTGATGCTTAATGGACATTTGCGTTCCAGGGGCATGGTGGTGCAGAGAAAACGGTTAAGGGAGTCAATCAGAAGGGTTGATTCTGCTGGTGTTGAATTTAGGAGGAGAACAACAATAACTTGACGTGTTTATTCTGTGCCGTGTCCAAATTTAATCTGGCATGTAGATGATAATCATAAATTGATAAAATGGAAATAAGTCGTACATGGTGCTATGGATGGATACAGTAGGATGCTCACTTTTCTCCAGTGCTGTAACACCAATCGGGCTCTAACTGTGATGCAGCTAGTAAGAGTGGTTACAGAAACAAAATAGTTCAAAAGCAAACTTAGTGATGCTGTCGCTGAGCTTGATGAACGTATCGTCAACGATGAACGACATCGTCAACGATGAACGACATCGTCAACGATGTCGATGAACATGAAGTCCGTGCAGCCAGTAGCTAAATAAAGTGAAATATTAAATAACTATACAGTAAACTCACCTAAGACACTTCAATTTTACATTTAACTCGCATTATGATCAAGACCCCCACCCACTAAAAAAAGTGCTAAATGTGTTAGGCATTAGCTAGCAAAGGTAGGCTAGTTAACAGGTGACATGATGCTAGCTACGATAGCTAGATTAGCTCTAACTGTAAGACCCCTCCATTCTATAAAACGCATCATTTCAGTACTTACCGATGGCAATGATGTGGTGGTTGTTGAAGATGTGCTTGGTGTAGGTCGGTCAAGAAGAGCCGTCCGAACACCAGCTGCAACAGCTATTTCAATGATCCCCGCTAAATCTTCAGGACTTGCCATTTTGAAAGACCGCCATGTGAAAAATCACGTGGTTTCCAGAAAACAATAGAGGCGTCGCTAACTAGATGTGTGAATTACACATTTAACATTTACATTTACCAGTTCTATAGAATATTATTTTATTATGTTGCATACTGCAGAACATTGCTCTAAAAAGGTTATGACATGTATTTAGATGAATTTCTCCCTAAATGTTTAAAAAAGTGGTTAGTAATTTGAATGAGGGGAAAAGCAGATATTGCGCGCGCCATAACACCAACAGCAGAACGGTTATCCAAATAACAAAGAAGTGTACAACACTCGCATTACAGTATGTGTATTCACACACATACGTGATAGTATCTACATTAGCGACAGTAACTCAGCTGTTAGCTGCAGAGCTAATGTTACAGCGACATTCTAAGGGTAGCAAGCTCAGTAACCAAAAAGCAACAAAATGATATAGCGTTAGTTAACTTACGCTAAGGTTTATAGCTGGACCAAGCAGAGTTAGTACTGATCAATAATTTTATTTCAGGAAACAGTCGTGGCTGAAATGTTTGGCACAGACATTCAAAACTTTGGGAAGTTGTGTTGGCGCATTTCCAGAGAAAATACTATTTAAACACAGGGTCTTTAGAGGCTCGGATGAAGGAACTGTAAAAATACTTTTATGTGCGTAACAATCCTTTGTACATCCAAACTGAGCAAAGGTAATGCTTCGTTCGTTTGCAAGCCATGATGTCTCTCGAGGATAAAAACACTTGCACGGTCATAGCTCAGTTTCTTATGGGCAGGCCAGATTCTCTGGGCGGGCAAAGCAGAGAGAGGGGAGGTAACCTTCCCTATTGTGACATCAATCAAAACCGAGCGTTTGAGCTTTCATTTTCTCAAAGGCGGAGAAGAATACCCAGGGCTTGGTTTACACCTATCAACATTTCTAGCCACTGGGGGACCAAAGGCAGGCTAGGGGAACTCATATTAATGTTAAATAACCTCATAAAGTGAAGTTTTCATGTAATGTGACCTTTAATTTATGACTAATTTCTTTATTAGACCTATATTGTTTGCCTGCCTGCTGCAATACACGTTTCTCCCCCTGCATAAATAAAGTTCAGAGTACAAAAGGAGTGCAGGAGAGAATCATTTGATTTGTTGAATTGACTTTACAATGATTTAGTGATGTTGGATTTTGGAGAAGAACTAGTCATTAGATACTAGTTAGTATGTTCTCATGTAAGTTTGCTATTAAGAAGAGTAGATTGTGTCTATGTGTAAGGGTTAATAGATGTTGGGGGTCAGGAGAAAGTACTGGCTAAACGTTCCTTGTCATGACTGCAAGGAGAGCTCCAAGTATGAACTCTCTAGTCTGAGAGTTGTCATGTGTTAGGAGCAGTAAAAAAAATTCTCTGAGACTGTTGTAACATCATTACTGCCTGAGTGTCACAATCTATGTTTACATTCTTGTGCCCTATAAAAGATGGTCCTCCAGCTTTCAGAGCGGAGAGAAACATGATTGAGACCTAAGCCAGGGGCCTCATGTATAAAGCTTGCGTACGCACAAAAAGCTTGCGTACGCTGGTTTCCACGCACACTTTGTGATGTATAAAAATGTACTTAACATGAGAATGTGCGGGCCGTCACGGAAACTTTTGAGCAGTCGTGAGAATGTGCGGACCGTCTGCAAAGTCTTGTTTGGCTCTGTAACATGGCAAATTCTAACTGAAAAGTGCCGAAACTCACCAAACTTTACAAAATAAAGTTTCCACTACAGTTACTGTCATACTTCTATGACGTTGACTATTCAAGAAACTTAAAAATTAAAGTTTGATCAATAATGTTTGATCACATAAAAATGACAAAACGGGAAATTATAGGCTATATACAGGCTGTTTAATCCGCCACCACTTAATAACTTCTGTTAAATTTGAGGGTGTCAAACGAAGGACAAAGTCACTCAGGAAATCCATGTCGCGCTAACCCTAGCTGCCATGCTGTTACCATGCGCCACCACTCGTTTCTTACTTTCAAATTTTACATTGGACCATTTCTTCTTACTTTCTGCCATGGTCCGGTTCTCGGAACCCACAGCATTTACGGCCCTAATAATAATGATTTTATTTGTAATGCACTTTACATTTAGCTAAATCTCAAAGTGCTACTGGTTAAAAACAAGAAAGGTCACAAATAGGGACAGTTTTCCACTCCGCCGACTTTCTTTTGTCGCTAATACCTGATGACAGGCCGCCAAACAGGACACATTTTCTCGCCTCCACCTCTGTTGTCAGAACCTTGATCTCACAGTCTGTGAATGTTTCTGCGTGTTTAGCCAGTTTACAGTGTTTATTAAATTACGTTCATTTTCGGTGCAGCGTTTATTCGAGGGCGGCATTTATTTGAATGAGTACGGTAATTCAGAAAAAATAAATCACCTCAGCAGCGCATTTATAGGCCATCTGCATATTCATTTATGGGAGGAGGCAAGGCGGGGTCAGTGGCTCGTTCACGTGCGGTCAATCTCACGTTGATTGTGATTTATAAAGGAAAGGTGCGCAGGACTTGGCGTACGACCGGTTTTATACATGTGAATATTTCTGTGCGTAGGTACTTTTCGAGTTTTGGTCGTACGCCATCTTCTGGTATGAAAGCTGCGCAATCCTTTATACATGAGGCCCCTGGTGTTGTGTCGTCAGATCTCCCAATCCCTATACCTATTAAAATTCAGAATCAACTGAACTTAGTCACTCCGTTTATGAAGAGACGGACAAAACACTTTCTTCAACAGTACCCCAGTGGTTAGAGAAGGAGACTTATAGATAGATAATTGCTAGTAAATGTCACTTTAGAAAATCACTTTTTAAGAAAAAGTTTTTTCTTTCATTTTCTTTTGTTCAAGTTCAAGTCTTTTTATTGTCAGATGCACAAAACAAGGTCAGACAGGGCACTGACATTCTTAATACAAGACAAAAACCTGGCATAACATGTAAGTACACAGAACATAAATTACATCTATGCTAAGCTTAAATGAGTAAACCTCCTCAATATACAGATCAATATAAATAATATAATAAACCCCTATAATACCTATCTCCCTATACTTTCTAAACTAAGTGAAGTACAGTGAAGTACAATAGTGCAATATTACTGATAGTGCAACCAGTAGCTGAAAGTGAAAGTGAGTAAAGTGTATGTACTAGTATGAAGTGAATCAATGTCCATATCAATGTCCATTCAGAAGCCTGATGGACCTTGGATGGAAACTGTTGTCCAGTCTGCGTATGCGCGACCGAATGCTGCAGTAACGCCTGCCAAAAGGCTGGGTAAAGAGACTGAAGGATGGGTGGTAACAGTCTCTTAAGGCCGAAATATGCCACTCCGTTTACGGATGGGCGGGGGGACGGATAGACACGGACGGATAGACTTCGTTTATGTTTCTCTGAAGGCTGTGGGTGCTGAAAACAATTCACCACCAGAAGAGTAGGTGGCGCTGAACTACAATGCTAGCTAGGTTATAGAAAAGTCGGAGCAAATGTACAAATTATCCGTTTCATTCATAAAATAAGCACATTTTCAGCAACTACACTGCCCATTTCTCTTCACATTTTATTTCAAATGTTGATTAACATGTACTGTTTAGCTGAAATATGAATTGTAAAAACTTACAGCAATAAGGACCAATCACAGCCAAGGGGGTATCCGTAATTATCCGAAATCACGATGGAGAGGTCGTGCACGAGGAGGTGCACATCAAGCTCTACGAGGGCTCCCGCGTTTTTTGGAGAACGGAGTAGTTAATTCGGCCTTTAGAATCCTGCCAGCTTTCCTGAGTGTGTGGTAGGTGTCCTGTAGGGCTGGGAGCTTCCTCCTGATGATGAACTCAGCAGAACGGACCACACTACGTAGGGCCTTGCGGTTCCTGACTGTGCAGGTCCCATACCACACTGTGATGCAACTGGTCAGAGTGCTCTCTATAGTGCATCTGTAAAAGTTAGTGAGTCCATGCCGAACGGGCCGCTTTGACCACCCTTGGGAAAGCATTTGTTAATGTTGTTGTTTATTCATGTAATATAAATAAACTAACAACTTCCAAAATTGTATTAATGTACTGTGAAATTGCATAGCAAGAACAATTTTTAACTGTAGGCCTAGTGTTAAACCATACAGGAGTATGAGATAGAAGCCGGGGCTCATCCTTTCTGTGTCTGATATGCACATGTTCGGTGATTTCAGTGTTTAGTGTAAAACCTCCAGAGCGGCGGACACCGATGGCATTTTATGTTTTGGTTTGTTTGGATGACTGAGTTGGTTGCCATGGCGCAGCGAGTGGCAGTCTGTTTTAGTAGCTCTATGTCAGCAGAACCTCTTAATTTGGCTATAGACAACGGCAGAGTATCGTTCCTGGGCAAAATGACACTTAATGAAGCTAAATAGCAATGGACAAGCCTCTATTACTTATTTCTGTGAAACATATATACAGTATATGCCATGGCACACAGTTTAATTAAGAATAATTATATCTCGCTTTTTTTCTTCTTCTAAATACATTTACTTTAATTAAAGGATGAATTGGTTTTATTTCATTCAATGTAGCATTAAGGTAAATTACAAAAAGGTGAACATCTCATAACACTTTTTAATCACTCTGCCAGGGGTGCCAATAATTCCAGAGTTGACTCTAACCCTGTGTCATTGAAAGGTGTTGGACTTAATACATTTGCAGGTATTGTTTACAATTGCTGGTTTACAGTTGTAATGGCAATGAATATATTTGAAACAATGGATTTTTTAGACTCAACATTTTATTGCATAAATGTATTGAGCAATGAATAATGTAACCAAGTTGCAACTAAAATGTTTTTAGGTAAATCACCTTGTACAAATCTAATGAAACTTGAGCAGTCAAGTCTGTAGCAACACATTTGATATCATAATCAAATTTAAAACATGTATGCCGGTTATAAAAGGTTATGTATAAAGATTATTCCTGCATTATGAACCAACTACTTTAAGTTCATGGAGGGTCATTTAGAATTATATTTAGATGTAGAGTAATAATTTAGCTTTTTTGTTGTTGTTACAATACTGAATTAGAAGAATGTACGATTGGAGGTAATACATGTGAAATATTATCACCTACTT
The DNA here is from genome assembly GCA_903064625.1 of Mallotus villosus. Taxonomy (NCBI): domain Eukaryota; kingdom Metazoa; phylum Chordata; class Actinopteri; order Osmeriformes; family Salangidae; genus Mallotus; species Mallotus villosus. Next base: position 110,535 of record CAEFZP010003328.1, read on the forward strand.
TTGGGTACTTTTAATGGAACCGCAATGTCCAATCACACTCTAGCTGTATGGAGCAACGACTTATGTTCTAGTAAATCATAAACCAATTATCTTAGGCTAGGGGGATGAAGGCCATAGACTTTGGTTATTAAATTACCATTAGTGGAACAATGAATCAAACATGCCTCATGCGCAGAACATTTCTCTATAGCTTATTGTTCATTGGAATCACCCTGAACTAGGTGATAATATTAGAAACAATGCTATACTACTATACTAATGCTATACTGTGTATGATTTTAGCTCATGCTTGCTAACTGCTTAATGGATACAAAAAAAAATCCCAGTCATTCTGGCCTTTTCCCAATGAACTGCAATCCAATAAGAAAGTGATGATAAACACAAACAAAGTGCACTACAAAATGTTCATTTGATAAGTGTAAATGCTAGTATTAAGATATTATAGATTTTCTTTGCTCTTTAAATTAAATATTATTTTCCTTTACAAAAATTGTGATCCTTAGTCTTGATGAACAATCCTAATCCTTTAGCTGTTCAAATCTGTTGTATACGATATTGGTTTATAATTGAACCTGGCTGTAATGACAGGGAATGGCAGACTAATTAGTTTCTTTCCCCAGACACTGCCAGACAGAACAGATGGAGTTAACAGGCACTGGGAGCAAAATGTCCTGTCTAAATAAATTAGCGGTAGGTCGGACCTCAAATTCTTTACTGTTCACTGCCCCTTAGACTGCACAGAGGCCTTCATAAAACCATTGATACCAATGTTCCTACGACAAAACATGTGCAATTTACACCAGATGGCTGAAGTCCTCCTAGACAGGCCTAGAGGAGCCAGGAGAGAATTGTATTAGCTTGACTGATCAGGGATAATGGCTGTTTTCCTCAGTAAAAAGATCCTGCTATTACTGCTGAGGTAGTTACACAAGGGGTCTCTCTACAAATCCCTATTTTGCAATTATGCATCTTTTGATAATGTTTCAGCCTTGATTTGCCCAGCCATTACCCAAGATAAATGTCAAAGTAGGCCTACCAGTCACTATTCTATAATGTTATGAAAAAATTAACTAACACTAACTTCGACTAACACTATACAGAGTGTACATTTTGTAATTTACATAACTGAGATTCATATAATTTGTCTCTCTTGGAAAATATTTGAGTTTGAAGAGATAAACTGTATCATAAAAACATAAAAGCGTAACATTAATTAAAATGTGTCTAAAATATACCACCTTAAGCTAATGTTTGGTTGACCTCTTAGTGTAGTAAGTGTAAGTGTAAGTTTTATTTTATAGTGTAACGGGTCACATGATCAGAGTTTAGTTCAGTGCATAATCAGGGCTGTGGGAGGAAAGAAAAACAGGCCCCAATTGACTTCTGCCAACTTCTGGTCCAAGAGGCACACACAGTAATAATTTCTTCATATAGGTGTATAATTTTTGTATTGTAGTAGAATTCAGGGTTGGGGAGAAATGGATTACAAGTAATCAGAACACTGTAATCTGATTACAAAATAATTGTAACCTGTTACTGGCAAAAATATTATAATCGGATTACAGATACTTTTGAAAAATATTGAGGATTACTATGCGAAAACTTTACATTTGGGAGAAGTTGATTTTTGGGGGAAACATTCTTTTAATTGCAAAATTGGCCATTTTCTCTGACGTTTCACATTTGCTTAGCAGACACACAACTTGTTAAAACTTTGATCATGGCCAGTGGTGTAGTCCAGGGTATACACGCAGGTATACGGCGTATACCCACTTATTTTTCAGTCAGCATTGCGTATGCCCAATTCTCAAATCACCGGTGGTGCGCATTATTTAGTAGTGGCTCAATGTCATTTCATAGGACAGTGAAGGCATGAGTCATGGCCTGCCCTACTCTGCCTCTAATTGGCTAGTACTCGATGCCTTTGCTGGTTAGGTTTATAGCGCGAGAACTGATGATGAGCCAATCAGAGGCAGAGTAGGGCGGGTCTTGATAAGGGAAAGAAATTGCATATTCACCTTATTCCGGAAGTCACTATGGGTGCGGCCATCCGTGTATTCTCATGTCCGGTTTAGGTACTTTCCGCTTTATAACGGTACTAAAAGAGAATGTCTTAAAGGGGTGATTGATTGCAAAACCGATTTTACCTGGTCATAGTTGAAAAAGTTTGGTGTGTAATATAGACATACAGTGAACCTCAAAGTCCATTGAAACCTATTTCATATCAAAATTTCACTTCTCACTACTCTTTTGAAACTGCAACTTGCAAACGCTCGGTTTTGAAACAGTGCAACTTGTGACGTCAGCATCATCTTTGTCACGCCCCAACATTTATACAGACCAGCCCTCTGGTGTAGTATATTGAAAATGGACCATCATAAATGCAGTGTTCCAGGCTGTACTGGGAATGCTGACACTTTTCATAATCTTCCCAAGGAACCAGACACTCGACGGGCATGGCTGTCTCCTGTATCTAGCATAATAGAAAATACTGTAGAACACATCAACATACCTTACTTAGCAAATGACTAGCTAGACTAGCTGTAGTCGGCATTAGAAGGGAAGCTTCCAAAAAATAGCCAGAAAACGAAAGCGTTTTGCTGACGCTCGTCTAGATTATCTCCGCCAGAAGCTGAGTTGAATCACGATAGTTTGTTTGCTAAGCTGTAGTGCTAATGTACCCACCCAAGGCGATCCTGTTTGCTTCGACAACAGAAGTGGAAACCTTTTTTGCTGGATGTAAAAGAGGGCATAGAACAGCACCCAGAACATTTTCAGCCCAACCAATGTTACATACCTTATTCGGAGACCTTAAGGAACAGTGTGAAATACCCCAAAAACCCAGTCAATCACACCTTTAAAGACACTACATAAAAGTACCCGTAGCGAAATACATACCTGCAAACTTGTCACTTGTAGGTGAAAATAGCCGTTTTGAATGAAAAAAATGTCATCCACGTGAATCGTGTAGATCCGGAGAGTTTTTATTTTGGGGAGGGGTAGCCTGACGTTGTCATCCTCATAATTCTGGTCAGAATGAGTCTGAACTCTCCGGTAGGCTTTGACTATGTATGGGGCGTGTTTTAAACGAATACAGAAAACAAATGCCTCTTCGCTGTGAGGGAATGATAGCATTATACTGCTGATCAATGCTGCTATACCAATCAATATCTAATATGAATATGTAAACACACATGTTTTGTAATGCTAATAACTAAGATACAAATATCGAATGTGATCAATTGATTTAATAAGGTAACAGATAAGAAACACTGAAATGTAACTTTGGTGTGTGGACAAGAATGCAGATGTCAGGCAAACTGACTTGGGAGGCGAGTTTGTGACGCTCAGGGACTGTTGTGAGCACAATGAGCTAGTCAGCTCATGGGAGTAAAAGTTTCAACTTGGGAGATAAGGTGATGCTGGGAACGTAATTCTTCTCTGCTTCAGGACGAGTCAGACCGGACAGTTCTTACTATGGATAATATGCCCCCCCCCCTTCTCACTGGATGCCCCCTTCCCCTTGGAGCCCATCTGCCCCATCTGCCCCTTTACATCATCAGACCTAGGAGTGGTCTTACCCTCTCCCCTTCCCCTTGAAGACCCCACCCCGTATATCATCAGGACCTCGGGATGACCTGCTCTCAACCCTGGAGAACTCAAACCCCCCCTTGGATTGCATCAGACCTGTGGGTCTTGTCCACCCCCCTCCCTGAACAACACCAGTCCTGTGGGTCTTCTCTGCCCCCTCCCTCTCCTAAACATCACCAGGGGTCTCATTTATAAAACTGTGCGTAGGAATCTTACTAAAAGTGTACGTACGCCCAAAAGCCTAAAATGGCGTGCGCCCAAAAATAATCAGATTTATAAAACCGTGCGTACGCACACTTGTAAGCAATGTTCCCTTTATAAATCACAGACTACCCACAAGTGTGCGTACGTGAATTTCCATTTTACCCCACCCCGAACACGCCCGTTTTTAACCATAAATGGTCAATGCAAAGCACTACATGAATGCTAATCCAGCCCTTGCATGCGATTGTTCTCTACATTGAATCATGGCGTCAGGACGGAAAAGAACGAAAGGCACAACTTCTCAGAAACTGACATTGAAATAGCCTTCTTGTAGGCGAGGTGGAGGAGCGAAAGTCTATTTGGTGGCCACAGCAGCGGGATCACCAATAAATAAAAAAGCAATGTGAGATAACAATTTGAAAACAAAAGTGTATGCGTAAACACACGTTTCTTCATGCCTGTTTTGGACAGTATTAAAGTTTGGACTGTAAACGGTGTGTAGCAATTGCACGGGAGCACCAGTTTTTGACATATGATAGGCTTTATCATATATATGCACAGTAGTATTAAATACATATATTTAGTTGGCTACACTGTTTTGCAGTTATCTAAAGGTAGTCCTATGTGATGTTATCCTGTGTATTGCATGCAGTCAGGGCATCCCCCTCATGCACTCCCGTAGTGGACAATCTGATAGTGAAACAGCGCAGAATTTTGATTTAAAATTTGAGTTGGATTGTACAAGGTGTTTATGGAACAAGTATCACTCAGTACAACATAACACTGCTGGATTTAATCTTCATGATAATGATGAAACGGAGTGAAAAAAACGCGTATGAGTAAAACAAAATATATAAATATTACGAGTAATCGTTCTTCCCACACTTAGTTTCTGCAGTCTGACTACAGTACGGTCATCTGCGTCGCCAATTCCAACTGTTTCCAAAATGTGCGTAGGCCTACGGGAGGGTCAGAGTTTGCGTGGAAGACCGCACATTCTTCCGTCAAGTTTGTTTTTTATAAATCACAACCTTTGCGTGGAAAGTGGCGTATGCACATTTCAGCCCCGTTTTGTGCGTACGCAAGCTTTATAAATGAGACCCCAGGTCCGTGGACTGCCCACCTTGCGCCAGCATGAACGCCCTGGACATTTAATTGGTTAACAATTGCCACCCCAAGGTCTCCTGACCAATGGCCACTCACCAGACCTCCCTCTCTGGGGAGTACAAGACCTGTCTCCCAAGGGCGGAGAGACAGAACTTGGGATGGGCAGAACTTTCTCTGATATTCTGTCACGACCACTTTCTCAACGAAGGCCTTCGTTTGTTCTATTCTAGACTCTGTTTTGGTGGGACTACTGCTGTTGCATCATCGACTGATTTATTGTACTAGACTACGGACATTTTGGTGTGTTGTTTTCATTGTGTATCTTGTGATTGCATCATTACTAATTAAACTACAAATAACTTGGTCCGATCCTTAACTTTGTATCATTCTTCCTCTCAACACCCAGTTTGAACTTTATCCTTAACACGCTCAATTGGATAGACCTGATAAATTAAACTTTTACCAAACCCCGTAGGAAGGACGGCAAAAATGATTTTCCATCGACAAATGCATTGATTGCGTTTCTCTGTTCCTCTTTCAAAAAATTCAGAGTGTATTAGTGTCTGCTGAAGTTAACATCGTGAATCTGCTCATAGTAAGTAATTCAGACTTGTTTAATTTTTGTCGTTTAAACTGAAACTGTGTCAGAGTAGAATTAAGTAAGAAGATAGTTGTTATAACAGGCCGTTAGGAGAGCTAGCCACTAAGCTAGAGATCGATTTAAATTGCAAGTTTCTATCTGTACTGTCAGGCTCCGCCGAGAGCATTTCCAAGTGGGCGGGTTGTTGACATAATTAGGGCCATTGTCAGCTGCGCTTTGCATACTTAAGGCAGCTAGCACTCCAGTGGCAGCCTCGCCTGGCAGCCTCGGTCACTAAGACTCGGGCAACAAGAGGAGTCTTCCGCGGGAGTCCGAGGAAGGCCGACGAGGCGGATCACCTGTTCTGATAAGTATCCCCCCTATTTTTATTATTTTCTACCTAGAACACATTTATAGCTAGCATGTGCTTCTTCAGCATTCCCGTTCACTGCAACACCCGCAGACGTAGACGTAGATATGTCACGAAGTATATACGTTCCACTTCTAACTTTAGCTACCTCTCTAGATCTTGTCCACCTGCTCTCTCTCTTTCTATAGGACTCTGGAACTGCCAGTCTGCTGTGAAAAAGGCCGACTTCATTCCAGCGTTAGCATCCCATGCTTCTCTTGATGCCCTCGCGCTAACAGAGACATGGATCCGCCCAGAGAACACTGCAACTCCAGCTGCTCTCTCTGTCAACCACTCGTTCTCCCACTCTCCTCGCCTAACTGGGAGAGGTGGTGGGACAGGTTTGCTTCTTTCCCCACATATTAAATGCACATCCACCCACATTTACATTTACATTTATTCATTTAGCAGACGCTTTTATCCAAAGCGACTTCCAAGAGAGAGCTTTACAAAAGTGCATAGGTCACTGATCATAACAACGAGATATCCCCAACATTGCAAGTAGTCAAACATGAATCATACATTGTGAAAAAACCCAAAAATAAGTGCCAAAGGGAAAAATCATAAGAGCATGAAGTTAAACAAGTTACAATTGGACAACATGAATCTAACAGTGCACCTGTGGACAAGCAAACAACAGTAAACTACCTCACAGCGAGTACAATAATTTTAATCAGTTACAGCTAACCGACAAGAGCAGCAGCTCTCTAAGTCAGAGTCCCCACTCTCTTTTACTGCCAAATCATTTGAACACCACTATGTAATGCTAACTGATCCTATCAAAGCATTTTTAATTGTCCTCTATCGCCCACCAGGGCCCCTAGCTGACTTTGTGGAGGAGCTGGACATGCTACTCAGCGCCCTCCCGGATGATGGAACACCGCTGATACTTCTTGGGGACTTCAACATCCACCTCGATGGAACGCAGGCTGTTGACTTCAAGTCTCTCCTGACCTCCTTCGACCTGACGTTGCTCAACACACCAGCAACCCACCAGGCAGGAAAACAGTTGGACCTAGTCCTGACACGTAACTGTATCACTGACCTAACCTCTGTAACCCCACTACACATCTCTGATCACTACTTTATCCAATTCTCTATCTCTCTCCCTCCAACTCTTCCTACCTCCCCTCCCCTCGTAACTTTCAGACGCAATCTCCGCTCCTTATCCCCCTCACACTTCTCCTCCATTGTAACATCCTCCCTCCCTCCTATTAACGAGTTCATGTCCCACCCCACCGACACTGCCACTAACATGCTGTTATCCACATTAACTGAATCACTAGACACCCTCTGCCCCCTGTCAACTAGGCCTGCGCGATCTTCTCCCTCCTGCCCGTGGCTCACTGATGTTATTCGTGAAGAACGTTTAAAAATCACACATTTAAAAATATCCCATTATGGAACACAATGCTTACAACGATAATAATGAGACTATGCAGCGTTATGGCCAAGTGGTGTGGACACACTGGACACAGTGGGAAAACCCTAATTATGTTATAGGGGAAAACCCACCGTCACTCCGCAGAGTGGACATTTGACATCCATGTACCCATGGCAGACCTGGACATACTCACAGGTCCCCTTCACCACATACATACAACTTTAGCCAAGCTTTTAGAATTGTAATAAAATACATTTGAAACATATAAAAAAACTCTAGAAATTAGAGAGATACTTTTTTGTTTAGAAATGTAATTAAATTAATTACATTCGAAACATATAGAAAAACTAGAAATTCAACAGGTAATTTTTAAGTTTTCATTGGATTCCTCCAACAAACACAAATGTAAATGCTTCACTTCAGCCAAGCTGTTACCATTAATCATTATAAGAAAAATAAGAAATATACAAAATTGAAAATAAGAATAATAAAGACTGTTGTTGCACCAGTCATGCCCGTCACCTGCTGCCTAAAAAAATCGATTAATCTCACCACACTATCATTTCCATTCCCAAATAAAACTGTCTGCTGCTCTGTTAAAGCGTTGGTCAGTCTCAGTCAGTTCTTAATGCAAGCTATGCAGCAGCAACTGCACACAATCAGGATGGCTACTGTCGCCTCCACTGCCCCCCACCACTGAGACAATAACAGATGTCCATCTACTGAACCATGATTGTAACATTGTGGTGAAGTAGCTGTCCACTCCATTGTTCTCAGCCAGCTCCTTACTCAAATATGTTAGCTCCTTCAATGCCCTGAATACAGAGCCGTCTGGTGCAGTCTTATTAGGGATAAACGTGCAGCATAAAGTTCCAAAGACAACCATAGTATAGTTACTCAGTACCCAATCTCCTCGTTTGACTCCTCCACTATTTGGTTGACTGCTTCACCTGGAACAGAATTTAGCAGAAGATACCTCTTTTCTAGTTAGCATCAGGTTTAAGTTGTGGAATTACATATGATCTTCCATAATTCAATTCAAATGTTGTTAATGCATGTGGTAAGGGAACTAGGAAATACTTCAATCCACTCAGTAAACATATCTATAATTACCAGGCAGTATTTTACCTTCACATTTCTTATTGTCAAAGATATTAAAAACTATTGTCATTATCCCAAACCAGAATTTAATCTGTATGCTTCTCAAATGAAATATAGACCAAATAATGTTCTTAATGTAGCGATTAACAAAACATTCCTCCCCAACTATATTTTTTTAAAGGTTAGATAGGTAGAACTTCATAACTCGTTTTGCTGCAGTTCAAAACGAGCCCATTAGCTCAAACCATCATAACCACAATTTCTTGGCTTCCCAAATTATTTCAGAACTGAATGTTATAATAACCCTCTTCATCCACTAATACCATTTATTAATACAACATTATCACAGCCTAACTGTTTATCCCAAACAGTATGCCAGGCTCTGATAAAACTCTAAAATAAAACTTTAAACCAAATTACAATTAAACTAAAAATAAAAGTACATTTAGTTATGTTCTCTTTCTTATTTTTAACCAAATTACATCTAATACCTTTATCAAAACTCTTAAAAACCCATTTTCATTGTGTCCTCTTCAAAACATCAGTGTTTAAACCAATCATCTCTTCACGTTCTCTTGTTTCATTTCATAACCTTCCATGTTATTAATTTAATTTGTTTGATTTTAGTTTGCAAATGATTTAACCTAACTTTCGTTAGGATTAGTTAACATAGTCTCGCCATTTCTCTTCCCCTCCCCACGCGCTCTCAACCTACCATCTTGTATTCCATTCTCATCATAGTTAGGACTGTACACTGTTCAACTCAATCTGACTCCACTCAATATGACAAATATATTGTATAGGAGAGGACAAAAAAGAAGCACACTCCTCTCTATATTTATTCAACACAATCTGACTCCATTCAAATATTACTTATTAGGAACTTTAACCCCTTCTCGACAGGACTCAAACCTGTCACTTCTAACCCACAAAACCCACACAACCGGTACCGGGACTAACAGTTTTGACACACAACACAGAACAGGGACTCTAACCTTTGAGACACATAAAACACAGAACAGGGACTCTAACCCTTGAGACACATAAAACACAGAATAGGGACTCTAACCCTTGAGACACATAAAACACAGAACAGAGACAAACTCAGTAAGATTAACTCGTGGGACTTCAACCCTTTTAGAGGACTTTCACCTCAAGGCCTTAAACCCTCAGTAAGATTAACTAGTGGGACTCGAACCCTTTTAGAGGATTTTCACCTCAAGGCCTTAAACCCTCAGTAAGATTAACTAGTGGGACTCGAACCCTTTTAGAGGACTTTCACCTCAAGGCCTTAAACCCTCAGTAAGATTAACTAGTGGGACTCGAACCCTTTTAGAGGATTTTCACCTCAAGGCCTTAAACCCTCAGTAAGATTAACTAGTGTTGATTTCCCACCACTGTTGCTTTGACTAGGTACGATGAAACATAGTAATCATCTAAATTTGGTTTTCAGTTCCGAATAGCAGTACTTTGAATAAACAGGCGTCTGCTTACCTTTTTTTTGTTGTTGTTGAGGCGCCCCTGACGATTACGTCAGCCTCCTCGTACCGGTGTATGGCTCTCTCTCCCGATCTGTCGGTCGGGCCGGGACCCTCCGGACTCCCTCTTTTCAACGTCGAGGTCACCAATTGAAGGACTGAAATTCTTTTTGTCTATTCCAATAGGCCTATGAAATGCTAGTTTTCAATGACACAAGTCTGTGTTCTAGAAAGAGTGGTCTGGAGTCGCAGAGGTCCGATAATATCAGCTTTAATGCAGCAGTTGGAAATCAACAAGTACAGAGCTCTGGGGTTGTTTACGTTTCCCTAACCGCAACAATGTTAGGGCTGGTTCACGAAGTCCAACTGGCTCTCTGTCCCTGCCCCAGGATATATAATACAGTGCAATATTACAAAATGATACAAAGAGGGTTGAGCTTTCTCATGCGTCAGGGAGTTGTTCTTGCTGGCGCATCCCACGCTCGGGTGCCATCTCAGCCCGGCTTCAAGGTTGCTCCTAAAATGAAGAGATTAAGACAAATCAGCAAATCAATGCAGTTAAACATAGCTACAGAGCTAAGTTTGCAGCTGATGTGATGCACATAGAGTTTCATAGCAAGAGCTAATTTTCAACTCCCGTCCCTGGATGGGCCTTTCTACAATAGCACATAATAAAAACAATATACAATTTAAAAAATACAGATAAGAAAAATACACATTCAGAACACACGCATTCTAACAACTAATTCGAAGGGTACACAATGCAATTGTACTAATTGAAACTCATTCACGCTCAGACATTTACATGGGTACAGTTTTGGTTTGCTTTCAGCCATGCCTTAAGCCTAAAGGTGAACATTTTAAACTCAGAAATGATCTTAATCTCTGTGGGCAGTGAGTTCCACAGTTTACAAACCCTGAAAGAAAAGGCTGATGTACCAAAAGATGTTCTGCGCTGTGGGATTTTACAATTTTGGTTTAGGGAGCCCCTTGTCACTCTACAGCTATTTAATCTCTGAGTAAATGTACTCAGGGGTTCAGGAGCCAATGTATTGGTACACTTAAATAACAATTTGAGAAAACATAAATCGCTGAAGCTTTCAAAACGTAATAAATTACATTTCCTAAGAATGTGGCGGTGATGAAAGCGAATTGGTTTTCTATCCATAATTTTCATTGCTGGGACAAGCAATTCTCCTTCCTGGGCCCATGCCGTCATGCAGTATGAAATATGAGAGAAGATCATAGCATGCACGTACAGCAGGGCCGCCTGGTGTGGAATGTAATGTCGAATTAATTTGAAACAATTTAAGTTTTGTTTTATTGTTTTTCATATTTTCTCAATATGTTTATCAAATTTTAGTTGGGGGTCGAGGACAAACCCAAGATACTTGAATTGAGTTACAGATTGTATTTTATCATTTTGCAAATGTATTTGAAATTTTTGTTCTAAATTGTGTTTTTAAATTGAAAAACACATAGCAACTGTTTTTGTAAAATTTTAAACCAACTTATTTTGAGTGAGCCACTGACTAACCTCAGCCATGCAAGCAGACAAAACCTCTGCAGCCTGCTCCGGTGTCTTGGCAGATGCATAAAAAACGGTATCATCTGCATAAAGTTGGCAGCGGACACTAGGACAACATGGGCGCCGAAAGAAAAGAGGCGGCGCTTCCAGGCGCGTCGCAGCACATCACAGCCGATCGCAGGCAGTGTGTCCCAGGCGTTACGCGTGAACGCGCACTGCCTTCCTAGCGTATTGCTATGTGTAGATTGGCGAACCGAGGCGATTTAAGTGTTGAGCCTATGGTTCCCTTGTCTTAGGCTTTGAGGAAACTGTCAGTAGGCTATTTAATTAATGTTTCATTAAAATATAAGTTATGTTGCGCTGCACTTGAGAGCCTATACGATTTGTATGTCGTGCTACATAAATGAATGATTGTCTCATGAAAATAGACGTAATGTTGAGCTGCACTTGCACCTTGTATGCATTGCAGTAGGCTACTGTGTATGAGTTCTCTTTATCTCACACGCTACCGCACCAATTTAACAATCCTAAAAACCAACTGCTACTTGAATCAACTATTTAATGATGCAGCAATTCAGTATTTCTTTTTAACTGACTGGGGGAGTAGGATTTTGGCAACACTGTTTTTCATCAGAAAGGCTTTTAATCGCCATGAAAGTGTGCACAGACAAGGAATTTACTTTGGCAGGAAGGTGCAGACATTAAACATATAAGAACCTTAACTTAAATATGTGGTCCTACTATACAAAAGGTACAAAGTCTAGCTAATACTAAGGGGATTTTGAATACATATAAAGTAGCCATAATTTACAACATAGTTTTTTAAAATACAAATAGTACAAAAGATACAAATAATGTAATATGGTGCAAATTGCAAAGTGGCAAGGTGTCATTGTGCAGATTGTGATTAAAGTCATTAAAGTCAGTGTGAGCCCGTGGCCTTGTTGAAGAGGCCAACAGCCGATGGGAAGAAATTGTTTTTGTGGTATTGGTCCTGATGGACCGCAGCCTTCTGCCGGAGGGGAGTGGCTGAAACAGAGTGTGTCCAGGGTTGGAGGAGTCGGCAACAATCTTCCACGCTCGCCTCAGGGTCCTTGAGGTGTGCAGGTCCTCGAGGGTAGGCAGATTGCAGCCGATCACCTTCTCAGCAGTGCGGATGATACGCTGCAGTCTGCTCTTGTCCTTGGCAGTACCAGCAGCGTACCAGATGGTGAGGGAGGAGATGAGGACGGACTCAATGATGTCGAAGTGCAACATCATTGTCTTCGGCAGGTTGAATTTCTTCAGCTGCTGTAGGAAGTACATCCTCTGTGGTGCTTTCTTGATGAGGGAGCTGATGTTCAGTTCCTACTTGAGGTCCTGGGAGAGGATAGTGCTCAGGAAGCGGAAGGACTCCACAGTGTTGACTGGGGAATCGCACAGGGTGATGGCGGTGAGTGGGGCTGTATTCTTCCTGAAGTCCACAACCATCTCCACTGTCTTAAGTTCTGGCTGCACCAGGTCACCAGGTTGTCAGATTCCCAGCTGTAATCAGACTCGTCCCCGTCAGAAATGAGCCCAATGAGGGTGGTGTCGTCCGCCAACTTCGAGTGTGACGGATGGAGGACTGGAGGTGCAGCTGTTGGTGTACTGGGAGAGCTTGTCCTGAAGCAGGGCGGGGATGATGGTGTTGAAGGCAGAGCTGAAGTCCAAAAACAGGATCCTGGGGAGTCCAGGTGCTGTAGGGTGAAGAGGAGGGCCATGTTAACTGCGTCGTCCACAGACCTGTTGGCTCTGTAGGCAAACTGTAGGGGTCCAGGATAGAGTCTGTGATGGATTTGAGGTGTGCCAGCACCAGGTGCTCAAAAGACTTCATTACCAGAGAGGTCAAGGCGACAGGTCTGTAGTCATTATGTCCTGTTGGCCTTGGCTTTTTGGGCACAGGGATGATGGTGGATAACATCATACCTGCCAAAATCCTCCCCATATCTTGGGACCAGGGCCGTCGTTTAGGGGTGAAAGGTGATGACAATTCTAGGGGCCCACGGCCCAGGAGGGGGCCCACAAAAATCCCAGTAGCCTATTATGTAGGCTTCCCTTTCTATGACTAAATTATTATGCATATGCCAAACTAATACTCATACTAATGCATCAGAGTTTAAACAAAGCCACAAAATCAAGCAAAATTTGAAATAAAAAGTTTATATTTTCAGAGCAATAACACCCTTCTTTAAAAACATGGTTTGGTCCATGATTCGCTCCTCTTTTGAACATTTGCGCGTAACGCACAAACTGCAGCAGCAGCGGTTATCAATAAAGAACTGACAATGCCAAAACAGAAACATAAATCGGGACGTCAAAAAAATAGAGAGTAGGAAGAGGACAGGAGCACATCAGGGCCCAGAATATCAGCGATTTGTTTTCGAAGAAAGGCGAGTGTTATGCTAGCTGCACAGGCGCCCTGTGGTTCACGAGAAATAGCATAGCTCGCCTCGTCCAACGTTACGATGTTCAAGTGACTAATGTTAGGAGCTAGCGCTTAGCCAGCTACTAACATTACTGCGTTAACCGAATGACACTAACGTTTAACGTTACGTGTGGTCAGCAGTGTAAAATAATCACCTGACAAGGCTGACATTACAAAATGATCCACTAAATATCATCCACAGAAAAGATCAGTAAGGTTATACTTCGCCAAACGTTATAATACGCTGTAAAAAAATCCAGTAGCAGTATACATGTGTGTTAAGTAAAACTAAACTGCTATGTTAGCCTGTTGACATGAGTCTTTTTAATGTTAAGCAGGGGCTAATCTTACAGCTTGCCGTCCTCATACAATAATAAAGAAAAGCTGTTTCTAAAGAGAGTTATGGAATTGATAAGCCAATTTAGAATGTTTTGATGTTAATGCCAAGACTAGGTATGTTAGTTCTTCATCAGTTGTTCCATAAAATATAATCATAAATTTGTACAAAAGCAATATGAAATTAAATAAGATATGAAATCTACTTAAGTCACTGACTGTCCTTGCTGTCTACAGAGCCAGACCCCACAAATACCAGAAAGTAGGGCTACTACAGATACTAGTGAAGGGGATAGTGAAGATGCTGATGATGGTGAGTGAGTGAGGTAGACACTTGTTGGCTGTTTTGACAGAACTGCTGTACCATTGGCAATTACTTTTTACATAATAATACCCAGTGACTCCTTGTTGAGTGGTTAATTGAAAAAAAATTACAAATTGGGAGCATTGTGTCAGGCACTGTCAAGAACATAGAGAAACAGAAAAATAAAGAACAAATGATAATACATATAGTCTAATAAAAAAAAAGTGTAAAATTGATATTTGGCAATGACACACAGTTCTTCTATTGGAACACTTCGCTGGCAGACCTGATCCCGAATTTGGAGTCTGAGGAAGCGGAACCGGCCCCACGGCGTATTGAAGGTGCATAGCTTAGACGATGGCTCATCTAGCTTGATCTGCCAGTATACATCCTTCTCATCTAGGATGGAGAAGATGGATTTTCCTGCTAATCTGCTGCGCACATCTTCCGGTGTAGGAATGGAATAGTGCTGACGCTTAACGGCCTCATTCAGGTTGCTAGGATCCAAACATACCCTTAGCGCACCGTTCTTTTTCTTTGTGGCAACAAGACTGTTCACCCATTCTGTCGGTTCATTGACAGGGACTATCACTTTTCTGTTCTGTAAGTCTTTGAGTGTCTCTCTCAGTGAATCCATGATGGAGAGGGGCACATTTCTGCATGCATGAATCAAAGGGGTGACGCTTGGATCAATGTGTATGTGATGAACACCGGGGAACTCGCCCAATCCTGTGAAGACCTCTGCATTCCTCTGTAGCATTTCCTATTTGGTAGCTGGAGCTTTTCCTGGATGTGGGGATCTTGCTGTGAGTGCCTCAACTCTTTTCACCAGCTGCAGCTCCTCACATGCATCTCCTCCCAGAATCGGCTTGTCGGCCCGGCTTGACACATGAAAGTCGGCGCCTGTGTCCAGCTTGAAATCAATTGCTACACCTCTGACTGTGGCTGTTTCATGCCATACAGTGCCTTTAGCTTGGTGAGCTGCTTCCTTTTTGTATTTCCCAATCATGCCTATGTATAAGGAGTCAACTTCACTCTCCAAATTATTTATCGTCTTTGTCTTGTAGTTGCTGCTTTTCTCAGTGCCAACTCTACATACCTCAGAAAAATGGTTGTTCTTACCACATTTATGGCACACTGCAGCATAAGCTGGGCATTGACGGGGATCATGCTTGTTTCCACATTTATGGCAGACAGTTGTTGTTACATGCCTCTTGCTGCTTGTTTTATTCTGCGCACCACAAGGACCAAAAGAATGACGAGGAGCAAAACCATAAAACATGACCTGTCTCTCCTTCTGGTCTCTCAACAAACAGCCCAATTTAAACATGTTGCCAACGGACGTGATTGGTTGATTGGCGTGTGGGGTTGATTGGAGACATTGGAGACGTCTTTGGTTTATGATTCGCTGCTGATGACTCACTGAAAATAGACACAGCACACAGAAAACAGAGAACACACCCAACAGGGCGGGACACGTAACAACAGTGGATGGATTTTTATTGACAATTGTCTAGGAAAAGTACACCATACCATTTAGTCAATTTAAGACTTTTATGTAAATAATGTGTCACATTAAAGAGTTTTCTTTAATTTGTTTGTTTGATTTGTCTACCTTCCTCTCATCCACAGGCCAACCTTTGACTCAACATTAACCCAATTGTTTCTCATTAAATACATAGTAGGCTGCATGGATTAGCGAGGTGAATAGTGGGATGTGAGATCAGCGGTTACGTGACACTGACAGTAAATTCAGATTTTTTTTTACAAATATAGGTTAAAAGAAATATTTAAGTCACATTGTTGTAATGACATGTTAGCTTCTTAAAGTCTTTCAAAATTGTAAACAAAGGCTTAGACTGCGTCCATTTGGTTACGGTTTCAGACACTTTGTACATGCTCATAGGCCTACTATGTAGTCAGCGCAATAATTTAGAACGGTGAACAGACAGTTTTACTGCAAATAAGCGCAGCTAGTTCAGGCAGGGCAATCGGGCAGCACGCGTCATCATCTATCAGGGACGTAAGGCGTCTTACTCCACATTTCTTTCCTCCGCCCACTACACCCATATTAGCAGCGCATATTCATTGGGGGCGCGTCCGATAAGGCGTCTTTAAAAGACGCGCGGATACGCACACACACCCCGGTTGTTGTATGACCAGTGATGCTGCCACCCTCCACCATCCCCTTCTCCCCCATGCTGTCTGTATGTTCTATCCATCAGGGGGATTATATCTCTATTGCTCCCTACCTCATATGTCGTGTATGTATGTGTTGCATCGAGGAGGCAGGGAGGGCTTCCCTTAGATCACGGGTGTCAAACCCTGGTCCTCGAGGGCCGCTGTCCTGCATGTTTTAGATGTTTCCCTGCTCCAACACACCTGATTCGAATGAATGGTCGTTATAACAACCCTTTTAATTGAATCAGGTGTGTTGGAGCAGGGAAACATCTAAAACATGCAGGACAGCGGCCCTCGAGGACCGGAGTTTGACACCCCTGCCTTAGATCATCCACTCCGCCAAAGTTTAATCTACATGTCCATGTCATGTAATGTAACAATAAATGCTCAAATCTAATACGTGATTGTCTTGACTGAACTACCTAGTCGCTGTTATCACCTGATTACAGACAGCCCTGCAGCCAATAAGAATCGAGTATTCACCCTGACCATGGTATATACTCCACCTGGCTATCTGTCCCTGCCCCAGGATATATTATACAGTGCAGTAATACAAAATGATACAAAGAGGGTTGAGCTTTCTCATGCATCAGGGAGTTGTTCTTGCTGGCGCCCCCCACGCTCGGGTGCCATCTCAGCCCAGCTTCAAGGTTGCTCCTGAAATGAAGAGATTAGGACACAAAATACAGCCTGTTCCCCACACCCTGAGTGAGACACAATGTTTAAGCCTATAAGCAAACGTCTAAATTCATAAAACATTACTTTAATAAGCACAATATATAATGTTAATAAGCACAATATATTCTTTAAGACATGTATCCTTTATAAAGTAATACGAACATTGTTCCTGTGCTGTGAATCAATCAGTGATTGAGATGCCACAAATATTGATAACTTGAACTAGCCTATAGATAATGATAGCCCTTGATATAATTGACAGATGTCTGGAATTATAGAAAGTGCTGTGCCTGTGATGCAGCTGGTGATGACAGTTCATGTATTGTGCTGTAATGTATTGTACATTCTTTAGCAGTCATGTGGCAGCTCTACTGTACCAGACGGCACACTACTCCCAGCTGAGGCTTGCATCTTTCCCCCCAGTGTTCAGCTGCACAGAAACTGAACAAAAGTGGCACAAACCAAGGACCATGGTAGCAAGCCTTTTAATTTTTCTTTCATTTTATGTATGGATATCTCTTGAATGTTTCTCAAACATTTTGATTCTAATTTTTATTTCTATGCAGGGTATTAAACCTGGTCCAGCCAGTTAATGACATGGTAATAATATCAGCCAGGCCAAGAGAGATGGCATCCAAGATGGCGCCGACGATGGCTGCCTCGGTGGTTCGGTGCGCTGTGTTTTGTCTTGTTTTGTCTGTTAATTCAGTGTTCTGCCAAAATATCCGGGGTTCTCTAACAAGAGAAACATTGCTAAACTTTAGGTCTACAACTCCTGCGGATTTATTTCCCACTTTTCTGCTTCCAGCGGCAGAATTAGTGGGAATTATAGTCAAGGCCACCCTCGGCTTTGTTCTAGCAGCGAAGCGTCGTAGGAGAGGAAAACGTGCCGGAGCCCTGGTGCGTCTCCGCAGGCGCGGAACACGCACAGCGTTACCGGGGATATTTCTCTCCAACGTGCGTTCGCTGAGCAACAAACTGGACGAACTTCAGCTACTGGGGTGGAAAAACAGAGACTTTCATTCATCTTCCGTTTTGTGCTTCACGGAGACATGGCTGAGTGAACTGATCCCGGACTCTGCGCTACAGCTAGCAGGCTTCAAACTGCTGAGAGCGGATCGTGACTCCCTGCTCTCTGGCAAAACGAAAGGCGGTGGTATCTGTTTTTTTATTAACAGTGGCTGGTGTGAAGATGTGACAGTGATCCTGCAGCACTGTTCTCCTGATCTGGAATCATTTTTTATAAACTGTAAACCTTTTTACTCGCCACGTGAGTTTGCTTCATTCATACTGGTCGGCGTTTACATGCCGCCTCAGGCTAGCGCCAATGAGGCTCAACGTGTGCTCGCTAGCCAGATATTGTGTGTGGAGCATGAAAATCCGGATTCCCTGGTTATTGTGCTAGGCGACTTTAACAAAGGCAATCTCACTCAAGAACTCCCCAAGTACAGACAATTCATCAAATGTCCTACCAGAGAAGGGAACACTTTGGATCACTGCTACTCTACAATCAGTAAAGCATACCATGCGGTCCCCCGTGCAGCACTGGGTCACTCAGACCACGTCATGGTCCACCTGATTCCTGCATACAGGCAGAAGCTAAAGCGCTGTAAGCCTGTTGTGAGGACATCGAAACAGTGGACCAGTGAGGCTATGGAGGATCTGCGGGCGTGCTTGGACTGCACCGACTGGGATATGTTCATGACTGCCTCCAATAGTTTGGATGAGCTCACAGAGGCTGTGACGTCATACATCAGCTTCTGTGAGGACTGCTGTATACCAACACGCACCAGGGTGAGCTACAACAACGACAAACCCTGGTTTACAGCTAAACTCAGAAGGCTGAGGCTGGACAAAGAGGACGCTTTTAGGAGTGGGGATAAGGACAGATTCAAGGAGTCGAAGAACAGGTTTAGCAAGGCTGTGAGGGAGGCTAAACGACTGTACTCAGAGAGGCTGAAGCGTCAGTTCTCTGCTAACGACTCTGCTTCTGTCTGGAGAGGGCTCAGGCAGATCACCAACTACAAGCCCAGAGCCCCCCACTCCACTAACGACTCACGCCTGGCCAACGACCTGAACGAGTTCTACTGTCGCTTTGAAAGACAATTGGAATCCCCTGAACTATCCCTTCCCTCCCCCCCCCCTTCCCACCAACTCTGTGACGTCACTCTCCATTCAGGAACGTGAAGTAAACAGACTTTTCAAGAGGCAGAACCCACGCAAAGCAGCTGGGCCGGACGCTGTCTCCCCTGCCACCCTTAAGAACTGTGCTGACCAGCTGTCTCCGGTGTTCACCTACATCTTTAACACCTCCCTGGAGACATGCCATGTGCCAGCCTGTCTCAAGGCCTCCACCATCATCCCTGTGCCCAAAAAGCCCAGGCCAACTGGACATAATGACTACAGACCTGTCGCCCTGACCTCTGTGGTAATGAAGTCTTTTGAGCGCCTAGTGCTGGCACACCTCAAATCAATCACAGACCCCCTTCTGGACCCCATGCAGTTTGCCTACAGAGCCAACAGGTCTGTGGACGATGCAGTTAACATGGCCCTCCACTTCACCCTACAGCACCTGGACTCCCCAGCATCCTACGCCAGGATCCTGTTTGTGGACTTCAGCTCTGCCTTCAACACCATCATCCCCGCCCTGCTTCAGGACAAGCTCTCCCAGCTGAACGTGCCTGATTCCACCTGCTGGTGGATCACAGACTTCCTGTCTGACAGGAAGCAGTGCGTTAAGCTGGGAACACAAGTCTCTGACTCCCGGTCCATCAGCACCGGATCTCCTCAGGGCTGCGTCCTTTCTCCTCTGCTCTTCTCCCTGTACACGAACAGTTGCACCTCCAGTCATCCATCCGTCAAACTCCTGAAGTTTGCGGACGACACCACCCTTATTGGGCTCATCTCTGGTGGAGACGAGTCTGATTATAGGTGGGAAGCGGCCAACCTGGTGACCTGGTGCAGCCAGAACAACCTAGAGCTCAATGCTCTTAAGACAGTGGAGATGGTTGTGGACTTCAGGAAGAATACAGCCCCACTCACCCCCATCACCCTGGGTGACTCCCCAGTCAACACTGTGGAGTCCTTCCGCTTCCTGGGCACTATCCTCTCCCAGGACCTCAAGTGGGAACTGAACATCAGCTCCCTCACAAAGAAAGCACAACAGAGGATGTACTTCCTGCGGCAGCTGAAGAAATTCAACCTGCCAAAGACAATGATGGTGCACTTCTACACAGCCATCATTGAGTCCATCCTCACCTCCTCCATCACCATCTGGTACGCTGCTGCCACTGCCAAGGACAAGAGCAGACTGCAGCGTATCATCCGCACTGCGGAGAAGGTGATTGGCTGCAATCTGCCTACCCTCGAGGACCTAAACACCTCGAGGACCCTCAGGCGAGCGAGGAAGATTGTGGCCGACTCCTCCCACCCTGGACACTCCCTGTTTCAGTCACTCCCCTCCGGCAGAAGGCTGCGGTCCATCAGGACCAACACCTCTCGACACAAAAACAGTTTCTTCCCTTCTGCTGTTGGCCTCTTCAACAAGGCCAAGGGTTCACACTGACTTATTGACTTTACTTTAATGACTCTAATATTCTGCACTACATTACTGCATCTTGTACATTTGTATTTTTTGTCATATTTGTATTTTTATATTGTAAATTAGGCAACTTATATTTTATTGTATATTTTATTTTAAATATAATTCCACTTTAGTATAGATAGTATAGTTATATAGTATAGATATTTAGTATAGACAGTCCACATATTTAAATTTAAGGATACTATATGTTTATTGTATGCACCTTCCTGCCAAAGCAAATTCCTTGACTGTGCAAACTTTCATGGCCAATAAATCCCTTTCTGATTCTGATTCTGATTCTGAGAGAGGAGACTTGCAGAAGTAATTGACGTGGAATTTGACATCACACTTTTGAAATGATGAAGATGGGTTATGATGAATGGATTTATCAGATTTACAATGAAACTGTCATCCATCTTTTTAGTATATTCTATATGACTGGAAACCATATGTCAAGCTGTTGACTGATAAGTATTGTTCTTTGAATCTTTATTATTCCGTGACACCTTTCAGCTCCTTCAAATTTTCAGCTATTAAAACCGTTCAGCTATCAGAAAATTCAGCAGTTTCAGGCTATGACTGCTACTACTTTTTTCTTTTTGATATCTATTCAACTTTTTTCAATATCATTGGGTGTGCTCGGGCTTCGCCAGAGCCAACCTTTGTTATCTCACATATATATTTATTATTATTATTCTTTTTGCCCCCCTAAGGCTCTGTCAATATTTGGACTACATACAAAACGACAGCGTCAAAAGTTTCGTCTTGGTCTCGATTGCGTTGGCATTACTTTTGTTTACGTTCCATTGCACGGTTTAGGAGGATACAACGTTTTGGTGGCAAAAAAGTGTATTTTGTCGGCAAAGGGTACTTTCTAGCCTACTTCACTGCGTCAGAACACTAGCAACGAGGCATGGATAAGACGTGCATAGAGACTGTTGCACAGCAATGGTATCGTGCCGCCCCCCCCTAAGCATCCGTCAATATTTGGATTACTTAGACAACATCATGTCAAATGTTGGTAGCCATTGAGTTTTATGTATTTTTATTTACGTGGCTAACTTGCTAGCCACAGTCACTGACGCGCGTGACTACCTCTAGCAGAACATCAGTTTAGCAGCTCGTTAACTTCTGGGAGATAGCTACTAGCTAGTAGGCTAACTATAGCTTTAACGCTACTGGACGGCAGCTGCAGAAACGCCACAAGCAAAGAGGCCAGGGTGATAACTATTTATTCATTTTACTTTGTGACATGAAACACAACTGTGAAGTGTAATGTACAATATAAGCTGATATTATTGAGTAACTACATCTACTTTCGGAAACAGTAGTCTGCTATTTCACTGAAGCATTAGCATCATGACATTAGCCTATGTTGCAACACATACTACGGCGGTCTATGATGCATCTCTTTTCAATCGTTAAAATAAACATTCCTCACACATACATTTTCGTTGTACGATTTATTATGACATTAGTAAACGATTTGTTGGTGAAATTATCATTACCTGTGCTTTCAAACCAGTGTAGCTCACTCACTGCAACGCTGTAGCCTACCCTCGACACTAGTGAGTACAGTAGCTAGCTAGCACTAGCTTAGCTAACAACAACTCAACAGAATCAGAATCAGAATCAGAATCAGAAAGGGTTTTATTGGCCATGAAAGTTTGCACAGTCAAGGAATTTGCTTTGGCAGGAAGGTGCATACAATAAACATATAGTATCCTTAAATTTAAATATGTGGACTGTCTATACTAACTATCTATACTATATAACTATACTATCTATACTAAAGTGGAATTATATTTAAAATAAAATATACAATAAAATATAAGTTGCCTAATTTACAATATAAAAATACAAAAAATACAAATATGACAAAAAATACAAATGTACAAGATGCAGTAATGTAGTGCAGAATATTAGAGTCATTAAGTAAAGTCAATAGTCAGTGTGAACCCTTGGCCTTGTTGAAGAGGCCAACAGCAGAAGGGAAGAAACTGTTTTTGTGTCGAGAGGTGTTGGTCCTGATGGACCGCAGCCTTCTGCCGGAGGGGAGTGACTGAAACAGGGAGTGTCCAGGGTGGGAGGAGTCGGCCACAATCTTCCTCGCTCGCCTGAGGGTCCTCGAGGTGTGTAGGTCCTCGAGGGTAGGCAGATTGCAGCCAATCACCTTCTCTGCAGTGCGGATGATACGCTGCAGTCTGCTCTTGTCCTT
This sequence comes from Mallotus villosus, assembly GCA_903064625.1. Taxonomy (NCBI): domain Eukaryota; kingdom Metazoa; phylum Chordata; class Actinopteri; order Osmeriformes; family Salangidae; genus Mallotus; species Mallotus villosus. The sequence continues at coordinate 133,663 of CAEFZP010003328.1, forward strand.
GGCAGTGGCAGCAGCGTACCAGATGGTGATGGAGGAGGTGAGGATGGACTCAATGATGGCTGTGTAGAAGTGCACCATCATCGTCTTTGGCAGGTTGAATTTCTTCAGCTGCCGCAGGAAGTACATCCTCTGTTGTGCTTTCTTTGTGAGGGAGCTGATGTTCAGTTCCCACTTGAGGTCCTGGGAGAGGATAGTGCCCAGGAAGCGGAAGGACTCCACAGTGTTGACTGGGGAGTCACCCAGGGTGATGGGGGTGAGTGGGGCTGTATTCTTCCTGAAGTCCACAACCATCTCCACTGTCTTAAGAGCATTGAGCTCTAGGTTGTTCTGGCTGCACCAGGTCACCAGGTTGGCCGCTTCCCACCTATAATCAGACTCGTCTCCACCAGAGATGAGCCCAATAAGGGTGGTGTCGTCCGCAAACTTCAGGAGTTTGACGGATGGATGACTGGAGGTGCAACTGTTCGTGTACAGGGAGAAGAGCAGAGGAGAAAGGACGCAGCCCTGAGGAGATCCGGTGCTGATGGACCGGGAGTCAGAGACTTGTGTTCCCAGCTTAACGCACTGCTTCCTGTCAGACAGGAAGTCTGTGATCCACCAGCAGGTGGAATCAGGCACGTTCAGCTGGGAGAGCTTGTCCTGAAGCAGGGCGGGGATGATGGTGTTGAAGGCAGAGCTGAAGTCCACAAACAGGATCCTGGCGTAGGATGCTGGGGAGTCCAGGTGCTGTAGGGTGAAGTGGAGGGCCATGTTAACTGCATCGTCCACAGACCTGTTGGCTCTGTAGGCAAACTGCATGGGGTCCAGAAGGGGGTCTGTGATTGATTTGAGGTGTGCCAGCACCAGGCGCTCAAAAGACTTCATTACCACAGAGGTCAGGGCGACAGGTCTGTAGTCATTATGTCCAGTTGGCCTGGGCTTTTTGGGCACAGGGATGATGGTGGAGGCCTTGAGACAGGCTGGCACATGGCATGTCTCCAGGGAGGTGTTAAAGATGTAGGTGAACACCGGAGACAGCTGGTCAGCACAGTTCTTAAGGGTGGCAGGGGAGACAGCGTCCGGCCCAGCTGCTTTGCGTGGGTTCTGCCTCTTGAAAAGTCTGTTTACTTCACCTTCCTGAATGGAGAGTGACGTCACAGAGTTGGTGGGAAGGGGGGGGGAGGGAAGGGATAGTTCAGGGGATTCCAATTGTCTTTCAAAGCGACAGTAGAACTCGTTCAGGTCGTTGGCCAGGCGTGAGTCGTTAGTGGAGTGGGGGGCTCTGGGCTTGTAGTTGGTGATCTGCCTGAGCCCTCTCCAGACAGAAGCAGAGTCGTTAGCAGAGAACTGACGCTTCAGCCTCTCCGAGTACAGTCGTTTAGCCTCCCTCACAGCCTTGCTAAACCTGTTCTTCGACTCCTTGAATCTGTCCTTATCCCCACTCCTAAAAGCGTCCTCTTTGTCCAGCCTCAGCCTTCTGAGTTTAGCTGTAAACCAGGGTTTGTCGTTGTTGTAGCTCACCCTGGTGCGTGTTGGTATACAGCAGTCCTCACAGAAGCTGATGTATGACGTCACAGCCTCTGTGAGCTCATCCAAACTATTGGAGGCAGTCATGAACATATCCCAGTCGGTGCAGTCCAAGCACGCCCGCAGATCCTCCATAGCCTCACTGGTCCACTGTTTCGATGTCCTCACAACAGGCTTACAGCGCTTTAGCTTCTGCCTGTATGCAGGAATCAGGTGGACCATGACGTGGTCTGAGTGACCCAGTGCTGCACGGGGGACCGCATGGTATGCTTTACTGATTGTAGAGTAGCAGTGATCCAAAGTGTTCCCTTCTCTGGTAGGACATTTGATGAATTGTCTGTACTTGGGGAGTTCTTGAGTGAGATTGCCTTTGTTAAAGTCGCCTAGCACAATAACCAGGGAATCCGGATTTTCATGCTCCACACACAATATCTGGCTAGCGAGCACACGTTGAGCCTCATTGGCGCTAGCCTGAGGCGGCATGTAAACGCCGACCAGTATGAATGAAGCAAACTCACGTGGCGAGTAAAAAGGTTTACAGTTTATAAAAAATGATTCCAGATCAGGAGAACAGTGCTGCAGGATCACTGTCACATCTTCACACCAGCCACTGTTAATAAAAAAACAGATACCACCGCCTTTCGTTTTGCCAGAGAGCAGGGAGTCACGATCCGCTCTCAGCAGTTTGAAGCCTGCTAGCTGTAGCGCAGAGTCCGGGATCAGTTCACTCAGCCATGTCTCCGTGAAGCACAAAACGGAAGATGAATGAAAGTCTCTGTTTTTCCACCCCAGTAGCTGAAGTTCGTCCAGTTTGTTGCTCAGCGAACGCACGTTGGAGAGAAATATCCCCGGTAACGCTGTGCGTGTTCCGCGCCTGCGGAGACGCACCAGGGCTCCGGCACGTTTTCCTCTCCTACGACGCTTCGCTGCTAGAACAAAGCCGAGGGTGGCCTTGACTATAATTCCCACTAATTCTGCCGCTGGAAGCAGAAAAGTGGGAAATAAATCCGCAGGAGTTGTAGACCTAAAGTTTAGCAATGTTTCTCTTGTTAGAGAACCCCGGATATTTTGGCAGAACACTGAATTAACAGACAAAACAAGACAAAACACAGCGCACCGAACCACCGAGGCAGCCATCGTCGGCGCCATCTTGGATCTCTATCTCTATCTCTAACAGCTGTGTTTAGGAAGTCAAACCGCGACAGAAGCACTCCCCTCACTCAAAAGTCTTTCAATAGGTCGAACTATCTGACTACCGGGGCAGGTTCTCCACACAGGACTCGCATTTTGCGTTGTAGTTACAATGATCGCTACCAGTGAGTTTTTTTGGGGGAATTACCGATTTGTCCCTAAATAAATGTCAAGTTAATTGACGTTTTTGGGGGGCATATTTTCAGTTAGCAGATGGTAGGCAGTTTCAATCGCAATTCTATCTGAGCTGCCTGGTAACGTCGTTGTTAGAATAATCTTCAAAGGGGTCTTGCTATCTTGGACCTCTGACTCAACATTAACCCAATTGTTCCTCATTAAATACATAGCCTACACTACATGGATTAGCGTGGTGAATAGCGAATGGGAAGTGAGATGAGCGGTTGTGACACTGACACAGTAAATTCTAAAAAGTTACATTTTCCAAATAAAAGAAATATTGAAGTCACTCATTGTTGTAATTACATGTTAGCTTGTTAAACTCTTTCTACATTTTAAACGGAGGCTTTGACTGCGTCCATTTACTTATGGTTACTTTTTTTCCAGACACTTTGTACAGGCTTATTCACCTTATTCCGCCCCGACCACCTTTTTTAGTTCTGTTGTATTCGAACTTCCTGTTTGCCGGGGATATCATTAGGTGCGTTCGACATGACCTCGCTTCATGCAGCGCTGCAGCTGGCTGCAGGCGGCTGACTTGAAACACTGAATTGTGGTTAGACTTTATGTCCGACTTGAGACGGCGCCGAGGCTAGGTCACTGTGACGTAGCCATCAAAGTACCGTGAGATCGATTTGAGAACTGCCGGCTGTGTAGACGAGCGCATTTTCTCAAGAGCAACTGCACGGCTTCAAATGACGACACAGCTATTTCATGATTGGCCAGACTCACACACAACAACTTTGACGCTTGTTTTGTAATTATTCTGACACCTTCAGTTTCGCCAATGCTCAAATCCGGACCAAACAATTTGATTGAGTAAAACATTTGTTGAAGAAAGGGTTTTGGGCCACCTCTTCTACTAACGGAAAGACTAAGTTTAATTATAAATAAAGTAACGTAAGCAAACAGCGCTTGATCGGCCATGACTGACATCAACGCAGCAAACCACGAGAAGCTGGAATGTCCAACTTCACAGAGCCGTTTTCAACTCCTCCCCGACTGCAAGCGGCTACTCTCGCCGGTCGTTTCATTCAGCCGCAGTCCATGTCGAACGCACCTATTAATTCAATGGAGAACTGCCGAAAAGTTCCGCTGCTAAAACATTATATAAGGTTGGTGGATTTGTGCCAGTTGTGCTATGTTCGTGTGCTACAACAAGTCACTAATACACCCTTTCACTGGATGGCTTGAAAACGACTTTTAAGTGTTTATATAATTCGTTTTCCGGTCAGATCGCTGCTCTGCTTTGCTGCTATAAGTAGGCGTTACATTAGCCACAAATATAAGATGTTCTAACGATTTCACTGCAGGGCATATTTGCTATACCTTGTTTGAAAGCTTAAACTTGCTATTAGCCATAACCTGCAAATGTATGATTGACAAATTACACAAATTGTGCTGTAATAATAAATAGTAACCACTTTTTGGTAGAAGCTTTATTCAACGTGTTAAAATGTACACGACTGCACTAGTAATCTTAACTCGTATCTAATGGCAATTAGAAATACGCATCTATTAACTAATTTGATTGCTGCGTTGTTTCAAACGCTACATTTAGATGCACTCGGACCTCTTCTTTCCATGGTCAAAACAATCAAAAGACAGGGTCTGATTTCGTTTTCTCCAGTTGTTATTGCAGCCACTAACTGCACAGTTGACGCTGGGCATCTTTATTAGCCTAAACAGAATTTACTCGGGTTGTGATAGCAGTTTACTATCGATCCAGTTTTTATTTAACATTTGCTGGACTGAAATGCATCTTTCTTAAATCACAATGTATGTCAGGAAAACCATGAAACACAATATCTTAAATCACATGGCACTGTGATAGTATTTTAGTTAACCTTAATTAGAGTATGTAAAATACAAATATAAAATATATTTCACCTTTTAAGGGAGTTAAACCAAATATTCAATTGTCTCAAAAACAAACCTGTTCAGTAAAATAAACCTGACGAGATGTTACTCGTTCTCTTAATTGTCTCTTTCTCTCTCAGTCCATAAACAAAATAAATACCGAACGGTCCGAACGGTCTTCTATCTCTCACTCCATGGAACAAACAAAAGCAAAATACCGAGGGGTCTGCTTATCCAAAAAAATAGAATAAATCTTGAAGTGTCCTTGTATTGTCTTTAGCAACAAGAAAAACAAAAGTAATCAAATAAAGTAAGGTGCTGGCCAGCAATAATATTATAGAGCTCTATATGTGTGTGGTGGTTGAATTACTTTTGCCTGCAATCCTCGGGGATATTCAGAAGATGGCGACGGCTCCTCACAAGCTCACGAGCCACTGGAAAGCACTCAGGAAACAGCGGCAGCGTTTCATCAATGTTCATTCACTCGGCGGAGTTCCTTACTAACGGTCTTCTTATGGGTAAACTTCGCCGATGGCTTCCGGCTTATTATCAAAAGCAAACCGAGTATTTCGTACGGTAAATATTACACTTAAAAATACTTTATAACAAGTTTAAACTCCGAAAATAAACAGCAGCATCACAGCTTGACCACACATTGCTTGCATGCATTGAAGAGAGAGAACTACCCGCGAAACTTCGTCTCCAAGGTAACAATAACACACACCGTAAAACAGCAGTCGTAAAGCTGCCGCAACATAAAGTGGTCGTAACCCTTAAAGAGACACACACCAAAAACAGTGATATAACAGAAAAGCATTAGCTGACTGAAAATATATCTGGGTTACATCCTCCCCCACTTAAAATGTGACGTCCCCGTCACTACCTACGGCTAGAGACTGAACTAACCCTGCAATTTGCTGCTGCAAGGACAATAAGAAACCATAAAACAGTGTCTGCTGTGTAGGGGGACTTAAGGTGTGATGTTTACAATGGGCTTTGCGACCAACTTGGTAGTCACTAAGATAAGCTGGTGGTACCCTTGTTCTCTGAGGCCTAGCCTGGGACGGGCCTGGACTAATTGCAGTCTCAGTGTCTGACAAATCATGCTGATCTGACATGTATTCAGGGGCATCAGGATTTAGGGGATTTTGAGACTGAGAGGTACTCTGTTCAGGGGTTTCAGGGCTCGTGTTCTGAGTTTCCAAGTCTTGATCCACTTCCATTGAAGACAAATCATCCTCAATATCTCCCTCATCAGTCACCTCAGGAACTGGAGTCGGGATTGCCTGCACATCAGTACTCACAGGATCTGCTTCTAAGGTTGCAGGTAGGAACCCACAGGGAAGAAGCATGTCTCGATGCAAAACCCGCTCTCTGCCCTCACCATTATCGGGCCTGACAACATACACAGGGATACTCTCATCCGGCTGTTTGGCAACAACATAAACAGTGGATTCCCATTTGTCAGAGATTTTGTGCTTCTTTCTGAGACTCAGATTCCTCACAAGGACTCGATCCCCTACCTCTAAAGGCAAGGCGGTTACCTTAGCATCCCAGCGCCTTTTGTTCAACAACTGCCGTTTTTCAGCATTTCTTGACGCTAGCTCATATGCGTGTCTGAGTCTTTTCTTTAGGTCTCGCACATATTGCGTGTGCGTTTTGGGGTTGTGACCCTGAGGACTGATGCCGAAACAGAGGTCAATGGGGAGACGCGGCTCTCTGCCAAACATGAGTAGGAAAGGGGCTTCGCCAGTCACATCATTCCGTGTACAATTATATGCGTGTACAAGGGGCTTGACATATTTCCTCCATTCCTCCTTCTTTTTGTCCTCCAGCGTTCCCAAGAGGTCGAGCAGAGTCCTGTTGAATCGTTCTACCGGATTCCCTCTCGGGTGGTAGGGCGTTGTGCGAGACTTGGCGATTCCAGCATGCTTACAAAGTTCTGCTACAACTTCTGACTCAAAACAGGCTCCTTGATCACTATGCAGCCTGCGGGGAAAACCATAGTGACAAATGAAGTTTTCCCATAACACTGTAGCAACAGTCTTGGCTGTCTGGTCTCTAGTTGTATATGCCTGTGCATATTTTGTAAAGTGATCAGTTATGACCAGTATGTTTCTAGTGTCTCTTGAATCAGGTTCAATTGTCAGAAAATCCATACAGACTAACTCAAGGGGACCACTGACTTTGATGTTGACTAGTTTGGATGCCTTTTGCACCCTAGATTTTCGTCTAACACATCTTTCACAGCTTTTACACTTTGACTCAATGTATTTTGCCATCTTCGGCCAGTAGAACCTTGCTCTAGCTAGTTCCAAAGTTCTTTCGATACCCATATGGCCTGTCTCATCATGAATACCTTGGAAGGCTCTTTCTCTGTGACTACTGGGTATGACAAGTTGATGAAACGCTTCACCTCTTTGGTTGAGAACTTTGCGGCACAACACTCCATCCTTCAAGAGTAGTTTTGATCTTTCTCGTAAGAGTAGAGCTACCTCTGGCTCCGCAGACGTCTTATCAAATGTCTCAGTGTCAGGCTCATCTTCCAGTATACAAATAACTTGTGCCAATGCTGCATCCTCTCTCTGTAACTGATGCCAGTCCTCCATAGACATTTCTGGCAGAGCTGATTGTCCTGGCCCAGGGACTGGATCGTCCAGATCATCAGGGACCGCACTTTCATCACATAAGAGAGTTTCCACTGCAGGTATCACACTGTCCGGATCCTGATTGTCTTGTGAAACTGCATGAACATTGACACCATTGCGCATACAGAGAGTGCTCACCGTCTCCCTATCCAAAACCTGGAACTCCTCAGATGAGAGGCTAGCGCGATCTAGCATACCGGAGATTCTCTGGTCCATCTCTCGAGACTCCTCATCGTCTTCGGATGGTTCATGAGGTCTCCTCGAGAGCCCATCAGCATCGATATTCAGCACACCAGATTTGTAATGGATGTCAAAGTTGAACAGTGATAGAGAAGCAAGCCATCTGTGGCTCGCGGCATCTAACTTTGCACTTGTCAACACGTATGTCAAAGGATTGTTATCCGTTAGCACTTTGAAGTTAGCCCCGTACAAATAGTCATGAAACTTTTCACTGACCGCCCATTTAAGGGCGAGAAATTCTAACTTATGCACAGGGTAGTTTTTCTCACTTTTAGAGAGACCACGACTGGCGTATGCTACCACTCGGGTTTGGCCATCTTGGACCTGATACAGGGCTGCACCTAAACCGGTCATACTGGCGTCAGTGTGGAGCACATATGGGAGCTGCCAGTTGGAAAACGCAAGCACAGGGGCAGATGTTAATTTCTCAATGATTAGCTCAAATGCTGCTTGGCAATCAGGGGTCCATAATGCACCAAGTGGATGTGACTGTTTTCGTGGCCAGGGGTTAGGGCCTTTGTGCCTGGGCGCTAGATCTCCTTTCAACAAATCATTTAGAGGCCTAACAACCCTAGCATACTCTCTCACAAATCTTCGGTAATACCCAGTGAAACCTAAAAATGACCGAAGTTCTTTGGCTGTTTGAGGCCGTGGCCATTCTTTTACAGCAGCAACTTTGTCAGGATCGGGTTGGATTCCCTCAGCAGATATCACATGCCCTAGGTATTTCACAGAGGTCTGGAAGAATTTGCATTTGGAAGGGGACAGTTTGAGGCCAAAATCAGAGACGCGTTTGAGAACCTTCATTAATCTCTCCTCATGTTCCTCCAAAGAGCTGGAGAATATTATGAGATCGTCGAGGAAAGCAACAACTTCTTGGAGGTTGATACCTTGCATCACCTTCTCCATGGTTCGCTGGAAGGTTGCTGGAGCGTTGGTCAGGCCTTGGGGCATTCTCCGAAATTGCCATGTTCCAAAGGGTGTTGTGAATGCTGTCTTCGGCCGATCAGAGGGTTCAACCTCCAGCTGATAGTATCCACTCTTTAGATCAAGAACAGTGAACCATTTTGAGCCTGACAGCAGGGAGAATGTCTCCTCTATACGAGGTAATGGGTAGGCATCTTTTTTAGTCAAGTTGTTCAGTCTGCGGTAATCCACCACCATTCGCAGATCTCCGTTCTTTTTCCGGACAAGGACAATTGGAGAGGCGTAGGGGCTATGTGATTCCTCTATGATGCCTATGGCCAAAAGGTCTTGGAGATGCCTTTTTAAGTCATTGAAGTCGGCAGGTGAGACACGTCGAGTTCGCTCTTTGAATGGTACATGAGGGTCAAGCTCTATGCGATGAGTGACTCCTGCAATGTTGCCAACATCTAGATCATGTCTAGAAAACGCATCTGGCACTTCTTTGTTTATTCTAGTCTGTATGTGCTCCCTTAGTTCTGGTGCTATGGGACTGTCGCTGAAATCAGGATAGAAGATTTCAGCTGCTGAATTGATCTTTTCGTTTTGTGACACCGACAGAGCATGTGTCTGCGGAAGGGCAACATCTGACTGTTTGTTCTGGTTAGAGTGTGAAACGGGCACTGCCCAGTCAATGGGAGAGCACTCAGCAATGACTGTTTTTGGGTATAAGGTGATGTCACGCTGAGAAATATTTTTGACAGCAAGTTTAAATTTATTGTGGGATTGAGGCTTTACATCCACTATCTGGTCATAGACGATCAGGCCTCCTGGCGTGGGTATTTCCTCCGTACCACCCACAAGAGCTTGGAACTCACCTTCACCGGGTTTATTGTGGCAGATGCCCTTTAAAGTACAAAGCTCGCCGCGCTTCAAGCGTATGGGTACTTTGCTGCTGAGCCTTACACGCAGAACTTTGGCGTCTTTTGTTTGAGAGTCAGTCCGGTTATCACACTCTGCATAAGCCATTAGCCAGCTAGCCTGGATAGGAAGGGTTTCTGGGAACTTAGTTCCGCCTTGCTTAATGCAGTCTTGGATCATTGGACGCAGGGCATTAGTACCTACAAGCAGAGAATGCTTGTCATTGTATGACTGATCTGGGCTTACTAAAGCTAGGATGTGAAAACATTGGTCTGTGCCACATTTATCTTTAGGGAACTGCACATCCACTTCAATATAGCCCAAATATGGAACCTTTTGTCCCGCTGCACCTTCAATGTTTAGGGCATCTTTAATAGAGAATAACTGTCTGTGGGAAAGGTAACGGGAATAAAATGACTGGGATATGATTGTTACTTGCGATCCTGTGTCAATTATGCAATTGCATTGGACTCCATCTAACCATGCTTCACTATCACAAGGCTCTCCAACAAGTCCTGCTGGAATCTGAATAGTCGCTGATGCATTTGGGGGTTCATGCATGCACTGGCTCAAAACAGTGGAACTAGTTTGCCACTGAGCTCCTGCTTGTCCCACAGCAGGAGCCCTTAACTGTTTAAAGACAGATTTGGCTGGAGGCTTGTCTGTTGGTAGCTTAGTGGACGTTGGGTTTGTCTAGTTTGGTGTCTCTCACAAAGTTTCTTCTGCACAAGCACAGCATTAGTTTGGTTCGTGCATTGCGGCATCATATGTGACTCTTCCCCACAGTTGTAACAAAACCTGCCTGCTTTAGTGAGATTCTCTGTGGGCACGGCTTGGAGTGGTGGAGTTGTGTTGCTGCCTTTTGCTTTCTGTGAGAACTTTCGTCCTGCTCTATCATATCTGGGGGGATTGGCATTTTGAGTAGTGACACTTTGCTTTAGCTCAGCCTCTAACAGTCTGATTCTCTCCTCAAGCTGCTCCCTAGTGTTAGCATCGCACACCGCTAGGACTTTGTTGCTAGGGGGCTCAGACTCATCAGTAGTTAGGTGTGTCTTGGTATGAACTTTGGTTATGCTCCCAGCAGTATGTCGCTTTTTCCTCATTTCCTTTAGCTGACTTTCTTTCTCATAATTTCTTATTTTGAACAGCAACTCTGAGAAAGTGGGCGTGCTCTGGGAGGGGTCATTGAGTTGTTCTTTTAGGTGCAATGTGGTTATCATACTGTCTTCCCAGCAGCCTCTTAGGAACTGCTTTAATAGTTGAGAATCACCATTTTGTTTAGCTACACCTTTATTTTCAACTACTTCCTGTAACAGAGTTTGGAGTCGACGCAAGTAGTCGGATGCTTTCTCCCCACTGTCCTGATGGGTCTCTAAGAACTGAATATACAGCTCCTCACCTCCTGTAACGTTACCATAAGCCTTGTCTAGTTCATGGAGATAGTCACTTGGTGGGGCTTGGGCTCCAATAGAGAAAGCCACATTTAAAGCAGGGGTATGAAGGCTATCAAGAAGCATACGGCGCTGCTGTGCCTCTGACAGGCTGGAGTCATTTAGTACCTGCTTAGCTCTAAGCCGCCACACTTTGTAATCCACCTCTGTAGAAGGTTTAGGAGAATTTCCAGAGAATGGACGCAGTTCTCTTGCAGGTGGAATGAACACCAGGGAGTCGTGTTTTACAATATGTTCCACGATTATTCTCTGAACATCTGCAGGGAGGGGGTCAACAAGCAGAGTGTCATTAGGGGCCTGTCTTGGACTGGATGCATAGCTATCAGCACTGAAGACAACCGGTCTTGGGTTAGGGGTAGACTGTGCTTTAAATGCCGGGGCTTTAAGAGCAGATGCTGGGGTAGAAGTTACTGGGCCCTTGTCACTATCCCCTTTTCCAGAAATATGATTCACTGCTACTTGATTCAAAGTAATGGGGCTCATGTTGTATGTTAGAGCTAACTCATTTACCTGCTCTCTGAAATTGACTGTCATGTCATCAATAGCACGAGCAAGAGGCACTACATCATCTGTGGATGGCTCACTGACTGACTTAGGTGGACAGTATTCATCTATCTGCATAACCTCCCAATATGAGTCATCAGCTAGATGCTCGCGGTCTAGAAGCATTGGAGTTAACCCTATCCAGCCGGACCATTCAAATATGGGCATTTAAATGCCCATGGTTCACGCCTTAATAGCTCTGCCGTCCAATCACCAATTTTAATTCTGAAAGCTTCTGGATACTCATGACAAGTTAAGCTAAAAGCACATACCATTGGTTAAGGGGTTAGTGGGAGGAGGATTTTCCTGTATCGTCTGCAACGGCAGCCATTGTTTTCCGAGGCGGAGCTAGAGCGGAGATCATGGAAGATTGCCTACAGCGTGAGATTTACAGCTTCGAATTGAAATCGGAGACGATATTATGATTAAAGACAAGTGTCTTAATATGTGTTGTGAATATTGTCAATTAAAAGTCTAAACTTTTTACTTACGAAGAATTTGTTTGTGGGAGTGACGGGAGTTATTTTGACGAGAGAAATACTTGTCCGGCAGGAAGGGTAGTATGACGATAGTAGCGCTGTTTAGCCTCAACTTTAGCATATTTCTGTGAAACTTGGAAAAACAACATTAACTAGCTAGATTATGTAAACTATAAGCTACATTTTGATATCTTGTTTGGCCAATTCGGTCGATTGTGGAAGACAGTAGAACGTTTTTTAGTTATCGAGAGGAGTAGCCAGGCATAGCGCTAGCTACTTTTGGGGGAGGGGAATTCCGGTTTTCCCCATGTTACCACTAGTCACTAGAATGGTCATAGCTTTTAATCAAAATAAGATATTTCTAATCTGTTTTCGGATTTACATTGCCCACAGATTTGTGGATATTCCACCTAGTCAAAGTTTTCCTCCATCTTGTAATTAAAGTCGTCAAAATGTAAGTTGTCTGATGAGGTATGGTGGATGGAGAAGTTTTTGTAAAAAATGGCTGCCTGAAATCACCTTAATAAAATATGATTTGCCTTAAGTAATCATATATTTATTCACATCATTAAAATCC
>CAEFZP010003330.1:0-16153 GCA_903064625.1 Mallotus villosus
AAGCATATTTTCTTTTCCAAAGAGGCAGATTTAAATCGTCCACGTGCACTTGCAGACCTTACGTATGTTGTCCACTAGAGAGAGCCGTAGCCTAGTTACAGGAAGAGACGGATTGCAATTTCATCACCTCTCCCTCTATACACCGCCAGAGGATGCAAAAGTACACACATCCTCTCCCCCAAGTAGAAGGTCAGATACTCGTTTGAAAAAAGACTCTGGTAAAGTTGAAGTACTGACTACACTTTTTCACTCAAGATAAAAGAGAAGACGTAGTGAGCTCTGACCATTTCAGCGAAACATTTTGAACATCTCCCAATGGCATGATCAGAAATGTCTCTATTTCTCAGTCATGTCGAAATCAGTAACTCCGTCTACAAACAGTGTAACAACAGTGTAAACAACAGCGGGTAACAACAGTGTAACAACAGTGTGAGACGTAGGAAAAGTACAGATATTTTGTGTTGATTCGCCCAGGCCTATAGCGACAGTAGCCGGCGTTACCATGGCCCGGACTGCCTTCTGCCAGCCGCGTATGCATAATGTTCTCTGACCCCCGGAGTGGCCGACCTTGACCTCTCGGGTCATCCGTGGTGGTGGCGGGGTCAGCCTGCAGGCAGGGGCTGGGTAAAGCACTTCCACTGATTCATCGCCATCATTTGCCCATTTCCATACTCTCATCTATATAATTGGTGTATTAGAACAATGTGGCCCTTGGTAGCCTGCTACCTTTTAAAGCATCTTATCAACTTTACAGAGCTGAAGTCTCTATCGGCCGAGGCTTATATGCGGTGATGTTTAAAGGATCGACTATTCTGCGCCGACGGCAGTTTAACCACATTCAGGTAAAGTGCTTTAAGAGTCTTAAACATGTCTGAATGGACGTGGTCAAAAAAATGACGTGAGCCGCTGTCTGCGTGTGTGTGTGTGTGGCGAGGCGTATGTGCAGGTGTGTCTAGTGTGCGTGGTGTGTGTGCTGTGGTGTGGATGTGAGTGTGGGTGTTCGCTGTGTGTGTGTATCAGAGACGAAGATTGACCCAGATGACCAACGTCACAATCAGCGAAACAATGTGTCTCTGATGAATCCACCCTTCCCCTCTTTTAACATCCCTTCCCCTTCCTCCCTTCTCTCCCTTCCTCCTTCTCCCTTCCTACACCTTCCTCCCTTCCTTGCTGCATCCTTTTGATTTTATCCCCTCCCTAGCCCCTTCCTCTCTCAGCCAGCTAGCGCTCGTCAATTATCTGCTACATTAATTTCTAGAGGGCGAATAGACCCCATGGGCTTCGAGCGAAATGGCAGGGGGAGGGGGAAATGGGCCGTGGGGGGGGGGATGGATATCTAAGGCAGGGGCGGAGGAGGGAATCGAGTCAGGTCCCATCAGACTCCCGTTCCCAGATTCCTTTCTTGTCCTTGTTACTTCGTTCCCTGCCACTTAACCATGGCCGCTTTTACTTAGTGTTAGACCTTGTTTTTGGCTGTTGTACCCTTTTTTTTACTCTCCTCCTTGTTCTCCCCGTTTCCCCATTAAGCTTACCCTTCTCTTTCCCACTCATCCCCCGTTTTTTATTACTCACATACCAAACCTCCCTTAATTCTACTATTAATCTATCCTTATCATTATCCCTCCAGCCTATTCCTTCACCTCAAACTCATCTACTCTCACCATCTAATTGGATGAGAAGCGGGGCGGATGGAGAGGAGGGGCTGGCATCCGACAAGGACGTAGCAAGGAGAGAAGTAGCTAGAGAAAGAGAGAGATGAGAAGAGCGAGCGAAGAAGAAAATAGGACAGGCAGCAAGAAGAGACCAGAGAGAGAAGAAGAGAGAATAAAGCGTAACTTCATATGTCTGTGGACCAGGTATGGCGCTGTGTCATTACCCAAAGGGAGGGAGGGAAGGGCAGGTGGGAAGCGGAGGGAGGGTGGGAAGCGATGTAGCTTCGTCGTGTTATAGGAGAGGAGCACTGCCTCTCAGCAGCATCGCTGACAACCAGGATGGAGATTTGAGTGCTTGCGCATACTTGTAGAAGCCCTCCCTCCCGCAGCCCCTCCTCCCACCTCCTGGCCTCCACCTCTCCCAGCCTCCATGAGGTAGCGACACCATACCTGTAGAGAGCCCTACCTCCCAGCCTCACCCTCTCCCAGCCTCCATCATCCCCTAACCTGGCCCTCCACCTCTCCCAGCCTCCTGAGGGCCTCGGCATACCTGTAGAAGCACACCTCAGGCGCCTCCACCTTGCACAGCCTAAAGCACCTACTCCTCGAGCATCCCAATCTCAAAGCCTCCAGACCTCCCTCCTGGCCTCCACCTTCTAACCAGACCTCACCAGCCTCACTACTTCCGGCTCTCCACCTCTCCAGCTCCAGCCCCTCCCCCTCTGGTCCAACCTCTCCCAGCCTCCTGCAGGCGCTTGCGCATACCTGTAGAAGCCCCCCCTCCTGGCCTCCACCTCTCCAGCCTCCAGCCCTCCCTACTGGCCTCCAACTAATCCCAGCTCCAGCCCCACCCTCCTCGGCCTCCACCTCTCCCAGCCTCAGCCCCCCCCCCTGGCCCTCCCACCTCTCCACAGCCCTCCAGCCCTCCAACTCCTGGCCTCCACCTCTCCCAGCCTCCAGCCTCCCTCCTGACGCATCCACCTCTCCCAGCCTTACCTGAGGGAGAGCGTGTGGCACCGTGGGGTGATACACGCGAGTGCTGTCTGGTCGACAGCCAGCGGGGCCTTATCCACCCCCCCCCCCCCCCCGCAGCTGACACGGTCCTGGACACTCGCCCCCGCCGCCTCGTAAAACACCACTTCCGGTTTGCAGGGCTGACGCATAAACATGAGGTGTTGTTCAATAACGCTCCTCTTCACCCTGACATCATCATGAGAACGCTGAACCTGACCCCAGACCCCTGAAACCTGAACCCTGACCCCTCACCGCATGGTTCACGTACTTGAGGGACCAACCAACGTGGTAACACTGCACACCACTCATCATCGTGTGCAACACACACACACTCGTGCCCATACACAGAGACACAACACACACCGGACACACACTCATGCCCCACAAGACCACACATGCACACACATCTATCTTTCTCTCCTGTTTCCTTCTAGTCTCTATACTTATCCCCTATCTCCTCTCTACTCTTCGCCTCCTCTTCTCTCTCGTCCTCTCTACTCTCTCTCTAAGCACACACTAATCACACTTACGCGCTCTCTCTTCCTCTCTCTCTCTCTCTCCTGTCATATTTGCCCTTACGTCAGGATGACTATTTCATTAGCTCTGCTGCTATGAATGTTTATTAATAGTTCACTCATCTGCCATTTTGGAATCTAATTGGACATCTTGTGTGTGTAGATGTGTGTTAGGTTGTAGTGGTGTCTCAGTGGTGCTCGTGCTGTGCTGTAATGATGTGTGCATGTAGTTGTCGACTGTGGGCTAGTGCTGTGGAGTGCTCTAGTGTGTGCTGTGTGTGTGTGTGTTAGCTGTGTCGTGTGTATGCTGATGTGGTGCGCATATAGGCACAGGACCATCATCATTCTAAGTCTCATCGCCTGCTCTATTTCACCATCTACCATAATTAATAAAGTGCGAGTAAGTATAGAATAACTTTAGCACTTGAAGGAGAAACTGGATCGTTATGCAACGTGCTGTACTCCCTGCCTCAGCTCAAACTGTGCGGTTAGGCTTACATTCGCGATAACATTCCATGTTCCACTAAAGCACCTTCTTCAGCTAAGTCAGCACCACACACTAACAAAGAATGATGGCGCGCCACCACCTGTGTTCTAAAGCCCCGGAGTCCTTTGTGGCCAGGACTATGAGAAGATATTGAGATTGGTATGAGCAGTCTACAGAAGGAGAATGCTGAGGCCCTGTGATCTGCTTAAGCAGCATGCAATGCATGAGGCTCAATACAAGCTAGCCTTCATCTGCCAGCCTAACCCTCAGCTGTCACGCGCTGGCAAAACATGCCGACAGAGCAGTGAATGCTTGGTGTGTGTGTGTGCTGCTGAGTGTGTGTGGGTGTGTGTGTGTGTGAATGTGCTTGAGTGCTTGTGTGTCACCTCTGTGTTGTGTGTGTGTAGTATCTGCCATGTATGCCATGTGTGTTAGACAGTATTTGTAACAGGCAAGGATACGGGATATAAGCTCCAAACGGCAAGTACTGATAATAGAAGAAGAGATGTACTCATACGACTGGACGGAGGGGACCCGACGGAGCGAGAAACTGCAGAGAAGGTGAACTGTGAACACAGAGAGAAACGAACGAAGAAGAGTCGCGTCCTATTGAGAGATCAGTCTGACTTTGTTTACAGCAGCCGAGGGCAGCAGAGCTGGTACGAGTACCTTCCTTTCGCCGCCGCGGTGACCTTTGTTTATAGATAGATAGTAGATAGAGAATAGAGGATCAGAGCATAGAGCAAGCAGATAGAGATTAGAGATAGAGGATAGAGATAGAGGATAAGAGATAGAGATAGCAGATAGAGACAGAGAACATTGAGCGAAAATAGCAGTCACTTCAAAGACTAGAAATGAGGTATGATAGGGAGGAGAAGAGATGCAGATGAAGATGTGAGGAGAGAATGGGTGTGTCGACGAAGGGCACGATTAGGAAGTGAGTAAGAGAGGATACTCCAGGAGGAGGAAGTCAGAGATGAGGAGAGGTGACAGCGAGAGGGGAGAAGTCTCAGTTGCCCCTCCGGAGGAATATGACTCAGAAGGACTTTGAACATACTCACGATGGCATACCAGAGTGTCTAAATGAAGGGATCGTACGGAGGGGAGGAGAGGCCAGGAAGGGATATTTCGCCCCCCGGATACACGGAGGACAGTTCGGAAACGCACAGCCGGACTCGCGTGTTACTTGCACCTTTTTTCCGAGGGACGATAGAGACTTTTAATTGAATTTTAACCCTGATGTTCCTGTACTTCAGTGTTCCGATGCTCTTTTCTTAAGTTTCACTTAGCCCCCCAAACGAAGTGCCGAACCGAAGATGATCGCCGTGAACGGAGACTGGTCTTATCCTCGAGTCGCTCAGGTGATAGGAGGCATAGAAGGGCAGATCGAGATGAGAGAGGAAGTCAGCCGAAGAAGACGTGCGAGCGAGAGAAGAAGAGAGCACGCAGTGAGCGGCCAGAGGACGAGGAGAGAGATAGGGGTGTTCCTAGCGTCTACCTATCCAATCTGCGTGTTATGTGTCATCTGCCCCCAGAGTAAAGGGATTTTTAAAGTCAACCCGTGGAACCCCCCTCCTCTCTTTCTTCCACTATCCCACTGACACTCACAGAGAAGGGATCGATAGCTTATCTGATCAACTTCCTCGCCAGCCCCCCACAGACTAATCACATTAACACCAGCCCAAATCTCTGTCCCCTCCAGCCTTCTATCTTTCGAGCTATGCCATAAATTCCGAATCTTCCAGCGGCAAGCTAGCGAAGAGATGAAACCATCACAGGTCTCTCTCTACTCTCTTATTTGTTCTATGGATCCCATCTATCTACATCCCCCCCTCCTGGCGCGGACAAAAAAGAGAGAGCGGACTAGGAAATATGGAGAGGCAAGAAACAGAGAGAAGAGAGAGCAGAGCAGCTGCAGCTGCTCGCAGGTGATCGAGAGAGTGACGAGGAGCACAGGGAGAGAGAAGGAGAGAGAAGCGAGAGGAAGAGAGACAGGGCAGAGAGGAAAGAAAGAGCCAGTAGAGATGCTCTCTCTCTCTCTCTCTTCCATTCCTCTCTATCGTTCTCCATCAACCTTTATTTCCGACATTCTGAACAGTAACAAGACAACTTCAGGGCTTGAGATTTTTCATGTAAAATGTTTACAAATGTCACTTCTTGCCTTGGGTTGGTGTTTATTACAGCGCTAAAAGCTCCAGCCAAGCGAATACGTGATGACCGAGGCCCAGCATCTGCATAACACTCCGTGTGATTCACGGCATGTTGAATATTCCAGCGCATGGACGATCCTCACGGAACATCCCATAAATTGTGCCCCCCCATCCCCCCATCCCCCACCCCCAAAAAAAGAAATCGTACAAATGGCATTCTTCATATCTCTTCATCATATCTCCCATGTGCGTACCGCCCTCCCTACCTCCTTTCCAATACCCCTCCCTCTCCCCTCCCTCCTCCCTCCCTCCCCCCCTCCCTCCCTCCCCCTCCCTCCATTCCTCTCTGTCGGTCTTTGTTCCCAGGCTGAATCAATAGAGTGTATGAAACAGGCATATTTCTCAGGCTCCGGTAGAGAGAGAGAGGGGCGAGAGAACACAGCCAGGAACCGTCGCCGTGCGCTGGAACCAGAGGCAAACTGCCAGACCTGTAAACACCCATACAAACTTCCCAACTGACATTTCAGTTTTGTTTGTTTGCAAGATTGATTAGACCTTTAAATTCATATTACCTTTGGATATAAACAACTGTGTGTGTGTGTGGGGGGGGGTTATAAACAGCTTGAGGGTTGGTGTGTCGTGGTGCTCCACAAATCCAACCCTCTTTAGGACCCTGAGGGGGAGCGGCGCAGGACGGGTTGTGCAGTCTGGGTGCCTGGAAGAAGCAGGGGTCTGTTGGGCATAACACTGCCTGGGATGGAGCTCCTGTTTGGGGGAGAAGAAGCTCTCCCACCTCCCCCTCGTACCAGACAGCCATGCCCGACCCCACAGGAAACAAGGACAGGGGAGGGAACCTGTGGCCTGCAGAGACTAAAGAGTTAGACAGGAAGTAGACATGAGGTTGTAGATGTAGAATAGTTAGACAGGAAGTAAGATGAGGTTTGTAGATGTAGAATAGATAGACAGGATGTGAGATGAGGTCGTAGATGTAGAATAGTTAGACAGGAAGTAAGATGAGGTTGTAGATGTAGAATAGATAGACAGGATGTGAGATGAGGTCGTAGATGTAGAATAGTTAGACAGGAAGTAAGATGAGGTTGTAGATGTAGAATAGATAGACAGGATGTGAGATGAGGTCGTAGATGTAGAATAGTTAGACAGGAAGTAAGATGAGGTTGTAGATGTAGAATAGATAGACAGGATGTGAGATGAGGTCGTAGCCATAGAAAAGATAGACAGGAAATAATGTGAGCTTGTAGATGTAGAACGGTTAGACAGGAAGTAAGATGAGGTTGTAGATGTAGAATAGTTAGACAGGAAGTAAGATGAGGTTGTAGATGTAGAATAGTTAGACAGGAAGTAATATGAGGTGTAGATGTAGAACGGTTAGACAGGAAGACAAGGTCGTAGATTTAGAATAGATAGACAGGATGTAAGATGAGGTTGTAGATATATATGAGTTAGAAAGTATTCGAGAGAGAGAATCTCCATTCCTTCATCCCGATTAGACTCTTCTGCAGGTCTAGTCCAGACCGTCAGGCCCTGTCTAATTTGACCTTTTATAAATGTACATTTTACATTCCTATTCTGAGAGATAAGTTCAACATTTGTCAAGTCTTGAATCTGTCACTTTGTATTTACAATGTTTAAATGTATAAAAATGTTTATGTTGTAAATAGGATTTATCGTTCATCATCCACTCACCATCCGTACACACATACACACATACACACATAGGCCTACACACATACACATCCCTTCCCTTGATAATTAAACATAACACATAACATGAGCTTCAAATGCAAACATGCATAAATATCACACAACGAAGCGAATATCCACATAATAACAAGTGTACACACACACACAAACACAGACACACAACACACACACACACCACCCTGCAGAATTGATCGCCTATTCTGTCTCAATACATCGCTCCTCTGTTACTAAGCAACCAGGCTCCGGCGGTTGGGTATGCAACGCCGCGTGACTTTGATCTCTGCAAATTCACAGCAGGCCTCGGACGTCGTCAGGAGAAGTAACGTCCTGAATCAGGATATTCTATGCGTGTCACAGGTGTTATAAACTGTGTTCGTGCACTCAAATGATACATGCTTTATAGAACTGTTTGTATCAGTATATAGGTTCTAGATGAAGAACCTTTTCCTGTTTCTAAAGGAGCCGAATGGGTTCGTTCTGGAATGTTCACACTGGAAATACAAAATTGGCCAAAATGTGTTTTTTAAACTGTTCAATGATTTGGCATCTTCTCAGGAAAAAAAATGATTAAAATAAGTATAAGATATGTATAATGTCTGTAATATAAGTAAAGACACATACTTCTAATATATTGGTTTTACAAATTAGTTGTCCGGTTGTGGTCAAAGACAAATAATGTAAATAAGTCAAGGTCAAGGTATCTTTGAGTTTTAAAAGATTCAACAATCTGTTGTTAAAAACAAGACATCACAGTGTTGGCATCAAGACAAATAGTTACTACTAAGTACTAACTATTAAGAAGGTCATGGGCAAAGTGCTTTGACCCACACACAACACAACACACACACAACACACACCCCCACACACACACACACACACATCACACACACACACACCACACACCACACACACACACACACACACCACACACACACACACACACACACAAACACACACACACACACACACACCACACACCCACACACACACACACAACACACACACAACACACACACACACACACACAGTGAGTTTTCCTTACGCTGCAACAGAGAGGAGCAGAGAAGTGATAGGTTGTGTTGAAACTATCAGCTTTAAGGAACTGACGGCAGTGAATGATCAATAGGCCCACAAATCTAGAGTAAAAATGCTGTGTAAAATATAAAAAAAAACGAATATATCCGCGAAATTACTAAGTCAAACAAGCTATTAGAATAATTTCCGGTAAAATATTTTGCTGCTCAGTCACGCCCTTCCCTGCAGAAGATGAATCCTCCTATACAATTCTGTGGATCAATAAATCAATAGAGAGTTAATACACGGATGTAGGAATGGATGACGTGTCGTGGTATGTGTACCGTCATAGCAGATGTCTAAAACATGTGTAGGGTACATGCTGCAGACGGACAACACACATGGCCGTGTTCACAAAATACCCCTTCAACTTGGAACTGTTAAACATGTAGATTAAAAAAAAATCACCGAAAATTGTCTGGTTGTTAACGCACAATTATCTGCATGTTTTCATCTATTTGGGGGATTTATAAAAATGTTAAGAATATACACAAATATGAGTATGCTATAGACCAGTAAAATACGAAAAACACCAATAAAAAATAGGCAATCATAATAGTAATAATGTCATTATATTATATATTAGCATATGATAATCAGCTGACATGTAATTATATAGAGAGGCAGCAGAATGGTCTGAACTGCTGACGAAGTAAAAATACAACAAAAGTGAATATCGCGATGAGAACATGAGACTTGTCACTATAGGGAACTGTGTAGAAGAAGCACCGACACAGCATTCAACGAAATACTATCAGTTTAATTAATTATAACTACAAACTCATATTAGTTATTTCCGCCTAAATGTAGCTGGGATTTTGTCATATTTGTGGAGGTTTATTTTAAATGTGGAGGCTATCAGCATTGGGGCCTATACGGGTGACCCGGTCTTCAGACTAAATCTGAGCATTGCGGCATTTGTCAGTAGCCTTTTGGATATAAAATAAAAACATATTTGATTTAATATATAAGAACATTTATTATGATATCAAACGAATGATGTTTAGGCTTTAATACTGTATACTGGTCAAATACATAACGATTTCAACACAGTGATTTAAAATCAAACACAAATCTATTGCCTACAATATGGCCTAACCTATAGCTACATGCAAATTGAAAATAAATACTAGTCCTGAGTTTAATACCTTAAAGCAAAAAACTCATGTCGGAATGTATGGAAATTATTTAGCCTGTGATTAAAGACAACATCTGTGCAGAGGCATCGGCTAGCATGTAAAAGTTATATAGTTTATTAATTCTTTTTTATGTGACAACATAAATAACATTTTCTTTATTCAAAAATGAATTGTTACACGCGTGAATTTGACTGTGTTAAAAACAGTTCCCCTTAATTTAGAAGTTTCTGTTATAGGCCTATTGCACAACTCCCGAGTTCCTGTAGGACTAACGGTTTGATATAAATGTTTTTCAGGATATCAGCAATTATTCAGATACGTCATTACTTGTTTACCTAAACAAGATCAATTTATCAGCCTTTGGATTTCTGTTCACAGGATAGGCTATTGATTACCGATTCTATCGAAAGCTGATTGACATACGCCCTCAGCTCAACACTGCACTCGTCCGTGACTCCATCCTTGTGGTAAAATAACAATTTGGTAAAGTCTCTCTACAATGAAACATAACAAAAAAAACATAGGCCTACACATGGGCCTATATGTGGACATTATCTAAGTCACTGCGTGGAAATTGAAAAGTCCGTATTACACATATCCGTGCAGAAGCCTAGCTTTAGAATAATTTTCAGGCATAGTGAGACATGGGAAATGGATAGGCTAAGTTACACGTCTATAAATCGACTGTGGGTGAATCTATCATTGTTGAACAAATAAGTAGCCAGGCTATTGGTATTTTTTTTTAAACTTTCAACAAACAGTGTATCATTAACTTTCATCATACTATTTATCTTTTTGAATGTGCTATGGGCCTAATATTCCTAACAAATATATTACAAGTGTCGTGGGGACCTAAATGACAGAAGTCACGCGGACACACCTGACAACAGGTGCAGGTTATCCGTCAAAACGGCAGTTTAAAAAAATGTATTTAATTGAACAGCCTTTTCAGTTGAGTCTGATAAAAAGTTACCTATACAGATTTCTTGTAGCTACTCAAAAATGTAAATCTGTCACGTGATTAATTTATGTAGGCCTAATTCAGTTGGGCTAGGCTAAAGTTAGGCAACAAAGGCGAAATTTATGACTAAACATACAACATTTAATTTCTGAAACGTGTGATTGCGTTTTGAAAGAGACCCAAGAAGGCCTGATACGTTTAAGTTTGGACAATTAAGACAGTTTGGACTACAAAACCAAAGCTGGGAGCAGCTCAAATGTCTGTTCGAGAAGTCACGAAGGTCTGAAAACTAAGGTTAGCCTTAGTTTCTAACCTGTCTTAGTTCTCCGTGGACTGGTCAATACGAGACCAACTATTTAACCTCGTTTGTTTGTGTCCTTTCACTAAGTTCGATACTTGATTGATCCACAAAACCAAATCTCAAGAATTAAAACTTTGAGGCCCAGCATTCCGTTTCAGATGAAAGTTTGCTTGTCTTTTTTTATCCAAAAAGAATCACACACACACACACACACACACACACACACACACACACACTGCAAACAAGCCTATAAGCTGAAATAGACGAAGGGTTTGTAACATCCATCACAATGACGCTATAAGAAGCCAATTGCACGTGTGGCTCACTGCAGCAACTGACGAGCTCACGAGCTCACTATTCGCAGGCCAACTGTAGACTAATGCTTTTCAATTAGCGATGGGCATCAATAGATGGACAGTAGTCTAACGTTATATATATCCTCTCTGAGCCTAACCAATAAGTCAGGTTTACTATACTCTACAGGCCCACATATTCCGGATATAGCCTACAGACCCACATATAGGGCCTATGGTGTCATAAACAGGCCTGTTCTAAACCGACTTTATAAATACACTAAATGTTTTATACCATCAACGATAACCAAACTGACGATTACACTTTATTTTTGCATAGTGACAAAGAATATTTGACCTTTAGAATTTTGGTTATTATTGTTCAACACGCTCCATTACTTATTTGTATTATTTAACCCACTCAAGCAGTATAAACGACAAACAGCCTAGTAGACTGTATTTTACGCCTCAGTACTGGAAATGTAACGTCTTTCGATAATCAATAACCTATCCAGCATCCTACAGATGTGTGAATTGAGGCCTAGAGATGTTTCGCTTTATTTTTTACGTGAAGTATTTACCATTCACAGCCAGACTCACACGGAATTAACTGAGTGGAACTTTTTTACTTGATGCTTGGTGTCTTTTGTGAGGTACGTTCCTAGACGAAACGCCTGAAAGTGGAGATCTTTATTTTCCTCCCGGAAGGAACGCAAGGATCCTAACTTCGTGAACTCCTTCACCCCCACTCCCTAACCAGGACGGACCTCGTCATTAATCTCTGTCAATCAATACATCGACCAGGTTTATCACTAAGCGCATAAATGCTAAACCATTCACTGCGTGGGAAAACACATTTTATCTAAATGAGTAGCACTAGCATCAAGAATGTTAATAAAATTCAGCATTCTTAAATTATGGACAGGCCAAGTAAAAAAATATAAAAAATAATTGCAGATGTGTAATAAAAGAATATTTTTTGAATTAGGCTACATTTCAAAAGTATTTTCCCCTCATATCTCCTATTCCCCTCTCTCTATCCCATCTATCTATCTATCTATCTATCTATCTATCTATCTATCTATCTATCTATCTATCTATCTATCTAGGCCTATCTATCTATGCACACGTCGCGCGCGCGCGCATGGTAGAATATAGGACCAAATAAATGTGGTGACGAAAGTAAATCCAACAGAGGAACCCGAGCTCGTGCCTGCGGCACAGCTTTTTAAATACACGGATGCGCGGGCACGTGAAGCTACACTGACTCGCGGCTCGGCCAGTTTTCAGTGGAAGCGCTGTTGGACAAGGGATGAGATATAGCCCACGAGCTCTTATACACTGCTGGACACTCGGGCTGGTTGCATGCTGCCGCGCGCGTGGACGAAGAGATACACGTTGTTTACCTACAACCGGACCCTCAGAAATGATCTGCAAAACCCATGCTGGATTGACTAAGCAGAACTGTAATCAATGGATTGGTTTTGAAATCGTTTGGTAATATTATCGCTCCAGGTGGGCGCGAGGAAAGAGAGTGAGTGCGCGCCTCAGTGTGTGTGTGGAGAGAGAGAGTGGGTGGAAAGTCGAGAGAGAAAGAGAGAGAGAGAGAGAAAGAGAGAAAGGCGAGAGAGAGACAACAGGAGGGAGCGGGAGGGGAGGGTGGTGCTAAGGGGAAGATATATTCTTTCAGCAATGGAACTCACAATGGAGAACCTTGGCAACCTTCACGGTATCTCCTCGCACTCACAGGCGGGAGATCTCATGAGCTCCTCGCACGCGCGACAACCGCCGTCCTCACACCGGAACCTGGTCCCGCACGGCCACGGCGCGCGGTCAGCGATGGTTTCCAGCATGGCTTCGATCTTAGAGGGCTCGGGAGGGGACTACCGGACAGACCCTTCGCTGTCCGGTCACCTGCATCCGGCTATCAGTATGTGTGAGTCCGGTATGGGTCTAAGCAACACGTATACTACACTCACTCCTCTCCAACACCTACCTCCTATATCCACGGTCTCCGACAAGTTCCATCATCCACACTCACACCCACACTCCCACCACCATGCAGCCGCCCACCAGCGACTATCTGCGGGGAACGTCAGCGGCAGCTTCACGTTGATGAGGGACGACCACCGTGGGACTTGCGTCCATGGGTAATCTCTACGGTCATTACCCCCAAAGAGATGTCCGTGTCCGGGATGGGCCATGGTTCCCTCTCCCCGCTCTCCAACGGCCTCGGTTCTTTGCACAACTCCCAGCAGTCGCTATCAGCCTACGGTCCCAACCCTCACCTCTCCAGCGATGCCAAGATGCTCTCTCCGGTGTCCGGGTTCGAGTCCCACGCCTCCATGTTGTCTAGAAGCGACCAGGAACACCTGGCCAGGAGTTTGGGAGGCCACGGCCACGGCATGATCACCAACCTCAACGGGATGCACCACCACCCTCACAGCCACCTCCACTCCCAGTCCAACGGAGCGGTGATGCTGGGAGACCGGGAGAGGCACGGCCACGGGACCGGTCAAGGGGGGGGAGGGGGGAGTTCAGGCGGAGGAGATCAACACGAAGGAGGTAGCTCAGAGGATAACGGCTGAACTGAAGCGATACTCGATTCCTCAGGCGATATTTGCCCAGAGAATCTTGTGCCGGTCTCAAGGAACCCTCTCGGACCTGCTACGGAACCCCAAACCCTGGAGTAAACTGAAGTCCGGGCGGGAGACCTTCCGGAGAATGTGGAAGTGGCTTCAAGAACCGGAGTTTCAACGGATGTCCGCGCTCCGCCTGGCGGGTAAGACCTACTTTCTCCCGTCACCTTCCTGACGTGACGTTGGCTATCACAGTAGCCTGTGGTACTGACTCACAAACTAACGTTTTGTTGATGCGGGTTGATATTGATTTAATTAAAACTTTGGAAAATAGACGTGCTCCTTCACATAAACGAAGGTGTTTACTCTAGGTTTTACATTTGATATAAAATGTTGTCTATATCTTAAAACGAAACTCGAAACTCAAAGTTGCGCAGAGAACATTCAGATCCCCAGAGATTACGGTCTGAGATTCAGCACCACGGAAAGCGCATGTAACCGCACAAAACGGGAAGCACCAGCATCAACCGCCTGAGCTTTCAGCCAACGGTTAAAGCTATAGTTTTTCTTCCGTGACAAAGTGTTTCCACAACCTGTTACATGACGCATTGTCTAGCTATCGCCAGAAACGTAACTACGTGAGAGAATGAGCAGTGGGCGCGAGAGATTACTGTCTCTCACACAGGGGGTGTGAGGTGAAGGTTCTAGAAGCAAGGACCGTGCGCAGGCTTCACGGGCCCACCCCCGTAGACTGATGATACATCAGATAATCACAAACAATCACAAACTGTTGTAGTTTCTAGTCGTGCCAGTCTCTTATAATCAGTAAGCGTCCATATTTGAAGCAGGTGTTTTGTGCGTCCGCCACTAAATTAGGGTACGACACGAAAGCTGTGATAAGCAACCTAGCTACACATGCCGCGCGCTAGGCCCTGCCAAGCTCGTGCAGACGTGTTTAGCCTACTAGCTTTGGACAACTAGTTGCACCGGAGGGGAGGGAGAGAGGAGCACGTCAGCGGGGCGCGTGACCCCTGGCTAACTGATCAATAGGCCAGTTCCCACTCTCCCTTTTAAATGTGGCACACGGATCGATACCCGTATTGGAGCTGAAAGACGGCCATAACCACACGGCCGCTTCGCCTTTTCATTTAGCCCGCTTTATAGTGAGAGCGCTAAATTTAGACATAGAGTCCAGTGATTTCTCTGATTCGTTAGGCTTATTGAGAAAGCCTGACGTTTTTCAGTACATTTGTTGAAATGTATAAGTTTGATTTAGTCCAATATTGGTTATGAAAAGCGAAACGCGTGTATGTCCTTGACCAAATATAGGCTCATAAGTGTAATCAAAGCCATTAACGGAATCCCAGCGTTAAGGCTGCCAAGGTGGCGGACTATTACCTCAAACTATAAATCATTTTCTTTTAAAGACTCAAGGACATTACATGCTCTCTCCTTTACATACACACACACACACACACACACACACACACACACACCACACACACCACACACACACACACACACACACACACCCCCCCACACACACACACACACACACACACCACACACACACACCCACACACACACACACACACACACACACACACACACACCCACACACACACACACACACACACACACACCCACACACACCACACACACACACACACACTCACACACGCTCACACCATACATACACAGTTTTCTCCAAACAGTGACATGATAACATGACTTTAGGGACAGCTTGTATTGTCACCATACAAGGTCGTTGTGTTTAAAGGTTGTGACTCCTACTGCCAGACTGTTGTGTTTCAGCATCTCACTGTTTGTGTATAACTATCACACTCTGAAATATCACCATTCTGCTTTGATCAACATTTACATCATTATTGCTTCTTTTGATGGACTGGTGTTACATGTGATGTATGGTCATATGAAAGATAGACAGATGTAAAAATGAAGATGGATAGATACATTCAGAGATAGATGGAGATAGTCAGATATATGTAGAAAATGAGATGTATAGATAGATGATGGATAAATAGATAGATCGACAGAGATAAATTGATTGATGAAAAATGTGAAGATAGACAGATAGAAAATGATGAAGATATAAAGATAGATAGTAGAGAACCCCATTGCGTGAGTGTCATAATGGGTGTAGCTCTGTCCTTTTCGGTTGCAGTGGGAGGGGCACAGAAGAGATAAATATGATGCTTCAAAAAACAACCAAGAGAAGAGTGTGACGAAAGAGATGGAGAACGAG
>CAEFZP010003331.1:0-10127 GCA_903064625.1 Mallotus villosus
GAGAGAGCGAGGAGAGAGAGAAGAGAGAGAGAGAGAGAGAGAGAGAGACAATTGTGAACGGCCCCTCAGCAGTTAAGTGACTACACCTGGACCCGTTTGTCTCTCCCCTTAAGAGACGTCAGGAGAAGAAGATCCTCCATTTGTCCGCATCACGTTTTTTGTTTTGAGTTGGTAACCCTTTGTCTTTTGTTTACTACACCTTCCAACAACGCTCACACAGAGACACTCACAAACACCACTCACAACACACACACACCACACAACACACACACACACAAACCAACACACCCCACACACACACACACACACACCACACACACACACAAACCACACACACACAAACACACACAAACACCACACACACCACACACACACACACACACACAAACCACACACACAACACACACACAACACACAAACACACAAACACACCCACAAACACACACACACACACACAACAACACAAGACACACAACCACACAACACACACACACACACACACACACACACACAACACAAAACACACACAAACACAAACACACCAACACACCACCCACAACACACCCACTTTGGTTATGTTAGATTCAAATTCCTTTAATAAACTACCACAGCATTAGAAGTGTGTGTTGTGTGCACGAATGTGTGTGATGTGTTGTGTACGACTGTGTGTGTGTGTGGTGTGTGTGTGTCGTGTGTGGTACGAATGTGTGGTGTGTGTGTGTACGAATGTGTGTTGTGTGTGTGTGTGTACGACGTGGTGTGTGTGTGTACGACTGTTTGTGTGTTGGCACGCTGTTTGTGTTGGTTGTGCACGACTATGTGTGTGTGATGACTGTGTGTGTGTGTGTGTGTGTAAGCTATGATGTGGTGAACTACTGTGTGTGCGTGTGTGTGTGGTACACAAAGACCTGTGGTGTGGGTGTAACGACTGTGTGTGTGTTGTGTACGACTGTGTTGTGTTTGTGCTACGACTGTTTGTTGTGTGTGTGTGCACGAATGTGTGTGGTGTTGTCACACGTGGGTGTGCCGACTGTGTGTGGTGTGCACGACTGTGTGTGTGTGTGTGCCGACTTTGTGTGTGTGTGTCGACTGTGTGTGTGTGTGTGTGTGCCGACTGTTTGTGTGTGTGTGTGTGTGTGGGGTACGACTGTGTGTGGCTGTACGACTGTGTGTGTCCCGACGGGTGTGTGTGTGTCACGACTGTGTGTGTGTGTGCGCGAGTGCCAGCCTGTTATTTCAGGGTATTCTGGTTGAAATACCAGTCGCAGGAGCTTAACCCTGAAGCCTCAGGAACTCTCAGACCTTCCCAGGAACCTCTATCCCCTAAGATGTTTCCAATCCATTCCCTCTCCACTAACACAACTCAGCTCCCCCTTCCACTAACACAACTCCAGCCTCCCCTTCCACTAACACAACTCCAGCCTCCCTTCCACTAAACAACTCCAGCCTCCATTCCACTAACAAAACTCCAGCCTCCTTCCACTAACACAACTCAGCTCCCCTTCCACTACACACAACTCCAGCCTCCCCTTCACTAACACAACTCCAGCCTCCCCTCCCTCAACACAACTCCACCTCCTTTCCACTACCACACCTCACGTCCTCCTTCCACTAACACAACTCCAGCCTCCCTTCCACTAACACAACTCCAGCCTCCCTTTCCATAACACAACTCAGCCTCCCTTTCCACTAACACAACTCCAGGCTCCTTCCACTAACACAACTCCAGCCTCCCTTCCACTAACACAACTCAGCCTCCGTTCCACTAACACAACTCAGCCCCTTTCCACTAACACAACACAGCCTCCCTTTCACTAACACAACTCCAGCCTCCCTGTCCACTAACACAACTCCAGCCTCCCTTTCCACAACACAATCCAGCAGCCCTTCCACTACACAACTCCAGCCCTCCCCTTCCACTAACACAACTCAGGCGCCCTTCTCCTGCAGCTGCAGAGGAATCTTTAACTGGCTTCACGCAGTCATCGCGAGAGAGAGCGAGTTGTTGTGTGTGTGAGAGAAGTAGGGTGTACGTGTGTGCGTGTGTGTGAGAGAGCACGTGTGTGTGAACGTGTGCTGATGTGAGCGTGTGTGTGTTTGTGTGAGAGCGTGTGTGATGACAGTAAGAGTGTGCATGTGTGGGTGGGTGTGTGAGAGTGCTGTGTGTGGTGAGAGTGGTGTGTGTGGTGTGTGTGAGCGTGTTGTGTGTGCGAGTGTGTAGTGTGTGAGGTGTGTGATGAGTGTGTGTGATGTCGTGTGTGTGTGTGTGTGTGTGTGTGTGTTGTGTGTGTGTGTGTGCGCGCGTGTGGCGTGTGAGAGCTGTGTGGGTGCTGTGTGTGTATGTGTGACGCGTGACTGCTGTGTGTGTGAGAGTGTGTGTGTGAGAGCGGGTGTGTGCGAGCGGTGTGGTGTGTGAGCGGGTGTGTGTTGATGTAGAGCTGTGTGTGTGTGTTGTGTGTGTGTCGTGGGAGGGCGTGTGTGTATGTGTGTGTGGTGCTGTGTGTGTGTCGTGTGTGTGTGTGTGTGTGGGGTGTGTGGGGTGTGTGGGGGTGTGTGTGTGTGTGTGATGTGAGAGTGGGCGTGTGTGTGTGAGCGTGTGTGGTGTGTGGAGTGTGTGTGGTGTGGGTGTGTGTAGAGCGTGTGTGTGGTGAGCGTGTGCTGTGTGAGACGTGTGTGTGACGAAAGAGTGTGGGTGGTGTGTGTGTGGGGTGTGTGTGTGGTGATGAGCGTGTGCAGTTTGTTTGTCTCAGTGGGGGGATTTGTACACGCATGCTCTGTGTGATATCCTCTAATGAGCTCACTTCCTTCTTCTTCTTCTTCTCTCTCCTCAGAGAGGAAACAGGATTGAGCAAGTCAGTCAAGAACAGGGTGGTCCGCCTCCTCCCTTGACAAATGACTAAGCCGTCACTGTGGGTGTGTATGTGTGTGTTCTGCGTATGTGTGTCCTGTCGGTATATGTGCTTCTGGGTATGTGTGTGGGTGTGTAGATGAGTGTGTGTGTGTGTGTGGGTGTTGTGGCTGGGTGTGTGTGTGTGTGTAGATGAGTGTGTGTGTGTGTGTGTGTGTGTGTGTGGTGTGTGTGTGTGTGTGTAACTGAACCTAGCCGTGACAGTACCACTGCAGCAGAGCACAGACCTCACAGAGTAAGTCATCTCATTCTAGTTATTCAACACAGAACCGCCTCACCCATCGCTCCCTCCTCTCATCCTCCCTTCATCACACTCATCCTTTCATCCCCCACCCTCCTCCCCACCTTCCCCTCTCCTCTCCTCATCCTTTCCTCCTGCAAACGCCGCCCCTCACGTTTTGGGGAATTGAATGTGTATAACGACACGAGAGTGAGTTCTCGCACATCATACAGTCACACCAGAGTCACTAAGACTTCACCGTCTAACTCTGAAATTGATCAACGTCCAGAGAGCCACCTCGGTGTCTGGAGGCTGCTGGAGCGGCTCTGGTCTCCAGCACCTCAACCACAGCTCTGAGGACGCGCTCGCTCCCAGCACTGAGCACAGCTCTGGGGACGCTCCGTCTCAGCACCTGAGCACAGCTCTGAGGTACGCTCTGTCTCCCAGCCACCTGAGCACAGCTCTGAGGACGCGCTGGCCACTCACACACACACACATCACACACATCTGGTCCATTAGCAAAGTGGCCCTTTTCTACCTTGACCACTTGTTGCCGA
The DNA here is from genome assembly GCA_903064625.1 of Mallotus villosus. Lineage (NCBI taxonomy): Eukaryota > Metazoa > Chordata > Actinopteri > Osmeriformes > Salangidae > Mallotus > Mallotus villosus. The sequence goes on from CAEFZP010003331.1 coordinate 3,686, forward strand.
GCCAAAAGCCTCGTAGTGAACCACAAATCTCCTGGCGAGACACACACACACTCTGAGACGTGGCCGGGGGCCACGGAGGTAAATCACCAGGCCGGCCCGACGTGTCCCTGCTGCCGCTCAACACTCCCCACACCAGAGAGGTGAGCTTTTCACCGCTCGCTCACATCTTGTAAGTACTCTGAAAGGTGTACCTCTGGTACAAATGACTCCGTTAGGGAGAGATATGAGCAAGCAGAGGGAATCGTGTTTAACGCGAGGTACGGGTGAACAACCTAAAACTGGCGTTGTTACAAATGGGCTGTCATAATGTCTGGCCGGACGCCCGAAAACAGGCCTGTTCTGCTGAAGAAGAATCAAGAGAGTGGACATTGGTTTGCCTTTAAAGGAAAGAGAGTGCTCAGTCACACACACCACACACACACATGCTCACACACGCTCTCACACACACACACACAAACACGCTCATTCACACAAACACGTAGCTACACACACATCTACACACACACGCACATCTCTTCCCCCTCCGGGCAGCTCTGAGCGAGACTAGGAGAGTAGACTCCCAGGACCGCGGGAGGCTCCTGGCTGTACCGTCCCAACAACAGACACAGACAACAACACACAGCGCTCTCACGGCTGGCACAGCCGGCCCCGACAGAGCCGGCCCAGACACAGCCGGCCCAGACACAGCCGGCCCAGACACAGCCGGCCCCAGGCGCTGCGGCTCCTCTGCTGCTCCATACACCAGCAAGCTGCATTCACGTCCTTCCTACAAAACATCAGCTGTCCTGGAACAACACCAGCCTTCAACTGGCTCGCCAGCCTTTTTCCTCTCTGCGTCTCTGGGTGTCAGGGTCTGTGGTGCCAGTCGACCAAGCCACAGGTCTCAGCCCAACAACCCAGGTCTCAGCCCAGTCCTGCTGTGCCAGGCTCTGCCCACAGCCCAGGTCTCAGTCCTGCTGTGCCAGGCTCTGCCCAAGGCCCAGGTCTCAGCCCTGCTGTGCCAGGCTCTGCCCACGGCCCAGGTCTCAGCCCTGCTGTGCCAGGCTCTGCCCAAGGCCCAGGTCTCAGCCCTGCTGTGCCAGGCTCTGCCCACACGGCCCAGGTCTCAGCCCAGTCCTGCTGTGCCAGGCTCTGCCCAAGGCCCAGGTCTCAGCCCAGTCCTACTGTGCCAGGCTCTGCCCACGGCCCAGGGTGTCCAGGTATTTGGTGCCAGCAGGACAAGCCCCAAGGCTCAGCTCACCGGCCCTGTAGCTGGACCCAGCACGGCCAGGAGCACCCAAACAGCAGCCAGGGGGGGCACCAAGGAACAGGAGTGGGCATCGTGAAGAGAGGAGGAGAAAGAGGGAGAGTAAGTGAAAGAGTGAATTAGAGAGAGAGAGGAAAAAAAGAAAGAGGAGAGGGAGAGCATGCCAGAGAGAGAGAGAGAGAGAGCGAGAGAGAGGAAGAGAGAGGAGAGAGAAGAGAGAGAGCGAGAGAGAACGAATGGACAGCCAAGGGGAAGGTCATCGCCAGTCCTCTGTATCTAACCCCTCCCTCTGATCAATCAGGGAGACGAAAGCCTGTGTGCCAGGGCTGCTCTGATTGGACGGCGCAGAATTGATGTTCCTCTTCCTGTTCCTGGTCACGTCACATGATCCTAAAAAGCGCTAAACAGTGACTGTGTGGCCCTGGCTCTAGAAGATGGCTAGGCAGCCAGCACACAGGAGCCAAGACAGGCTCTTAGGAGAAACAGAGAGAGGGAGGGAGAGAGAGAGAGAGAGAGGAGAGGAGAGACAGCAGAGAGAGAGAGAGAGAGAGAGAGGAGAGAGGAGAGAGAGAGAGAGGAGAGAGAGAGAGAGAGAGAGAGATGTAATATGAAATATGTAAAACAGAATGCAGAAGTGAGTAAGAGATAAGGAGAGAGGGGAAGAGAGCAGGGGAGAGATAGTGAGTGACAGAGAGAGAGGGGAGAACAATCAGCTGTAAACTGCCTGAAACCAAATTAACAAACATTAGAAGTTGACAGAACCCATCAGCAGGGAACAAGCTACAACAGTCTCGCAAAGAACAAAGTAAGATCTCAAGTTCTTCACAGGCCCTGTTATTTTGGAGTTCTAAGGCTACAGGTGTGACAGATGTGTGCACGTGAGTGTTGGAGAGGGAGATGAGAAATGCTGTTAGTAAGATTCAGGACCATGGACAGCACCATCACCGCGTTTCCCCTTACATCTGCAAAGACCTCACGGTGAGAGCTCGTGCAGCTTACTGGCCTATACAAAAACCAAATATCTGTCCTATTACCGCTGAACAGGAACACCATGCAGGCCCGGTCAGTGACAACAGATCTGAAGCTAGCGAGATCACATGGCCCCAACATGAACTTCATCACATGAAGAAATCTATAAACCATGGAGTTTTTAGCTCCAGAGGGTGAATTTCAGCCACCGAGACCCAATACATCATTAATCTCAATGGGTGGTCTGATTTATCGCTGGAGATGTGGGGTCAGCAGGGTAAGGCTGGGCACGTGATTCTGCCATTGGCGCCAATTTATTGAACGCGAGGGATTAATGTCCCATGTAAAAAGGTTAGCTAACGTCTCGAGACTTGGACAGGGCATTCTCATCAACGACCTTTCACCTAAGTCACGTCAATGTCCGTCTCGTGAGGTTTACCACCATGCTTGTAAGCTATATTATCGATAGTACACATCATCGGCCAGGGCTGACCATGCGCAGATACATACACACAGTGTGTGGACGTTCACGTTTATATATACACAAGCAGAAAGACACACAAACACACAAACTCACCTTTACTGCTTCCGCATGTGTGACTTTGTCGAACACTTTGTCGTTGACTTTCATGATTTGATCCCCAATCCTCAGGCCTTCCTTCTCTGCCAGAGAGCCAGGCTCCACGAGGGACACATATATCCCGACCCCGTGCTCAGAGCCCCCGCGGATACTGAAACCCAAGCCCTCGTTGCTCTTGTGGCGTTTCATAGTAACCTGCCGGAGCTCACCGGGAGGCTCGTGCAGAAAGTCTCTCCCGAGCAACGGGACAAGCGGAGCTGTCCCGTCACTGCTGGTGCTGAAACTATCAGGAGATCCGCGGAGCGCAACTTGAGACTCCGGGGGATTGGGCGGAAACGGCCCGCCGGGAAGAGGACTCCCACTGTATACATCCCCGTCTGTTTCCTGGCTCCCATTACTTGCAGCTAAATCCGATTTTAAGTAGAGACCCTCGGAGGTATACTGGTCAAATAACAGCTGGTCGGACCGAGGTATGACCAGACGAAGCATGGGCAAGAGTTGGCGTTTGCTCGGCGCGTTGAGAATGACTTTGAGGGTTTGAACCAGATCGTAGACATTCCGCTTGGAGTGGTAGACATTGAGGCAGTGGATGAACTGCTCGCGTTCGAAGTCGTTGAGCAGCAGGTTGAGCGCGTTGTGCAGCTTCTTTACGTTGGCGGACAGTGTACGGGCGCTCGAGGCCAGCGAGTTGGCCGAGGAGGAGTTGAGCGACATACGCTCTAGATCCGTGCTCATCCTAGACGTGCGACCGGGACGCGGAGCCACACTGAAGCGGTGAAAGACCGGGCATTAGGGGCGGAGAGCGCTGGGATATGCTCCTTTAAAATGGAGTGTGGCGTTGCGATTCCCGGAGGACGTGCAGTCTGGCATTAGCCATATTGGCCGGGTCTGACTGGCTGTATCCAACCGTCTGTATCACCACTCTTTCAGGACGCGGCTTCCAGAAGCAAAAGAAACAACATAAGCTTCAGTTCAATCAAACCCTTTTATAAAATAGATCCCGTAAGACCGTCATCATACTAATACCGAGCAAAAAAAAACATTTGAACTTCAGGGAATCATGCGTAACAAGTGTATGCGTCAAAATAATAAAAGGACTACGTAAATTTAGCGTGCATTTCAAAAACCTCACAACCCTGTTAATACTGCCAGATCAGCGATGGCGACAAAGGCGATGTCTCCGTCATTAGCTGCTGTCTTGTTTTCCTGTATACGAGGTCAGGTAGTCCCTGAGCTGTCTCCGGTGTCCGCCGCTATCACATCACAAACGGACGCGAGGAAAGAGCGCATGGTGAAATAGTCCCACAAAATTCGTGAACTTCAATCACACGGAGCAGCGCGCGGTAGAAGAGAACGCACACTCCCTGATGTCCTTGAAATAAGTTCGTTTGGCTCGTGCTTCTATTTGTGACCGAAGTTCATAGCCTTCTGGAGTTGGCTTAAAATGCACCAAGTTCGAGGTTAAAGTATGCCAAATAACTTGTAGACATCCAGGTCTGTTTTAAAATCCCGAGTATAAAATTACATAATATCTATGACCTGCAAAGTTGCTTGTTGTCTCCTGCGTTGACCTAGACCTTTTCAGGTCTCTCTCTCTCTCTCTTCGAGGGCTTACTGTGCAGATAAAAGCGGCTGTGCCTCGCTCCAGACCGTCGCTTACCAGGAAATGACGCAGCCATGTGGAGCGAATACGTTGCCTGGTAACCAATAACACACAGCTCACGGAGGTCGACCGAGTCTCGAGGGACTTTAGCCTATACCTGTATGATCGTGTTTTTGTGTAATTAGGAGTCTATGTAAACTATCCGTGCACACGCACACGAATATGTAATTGTTTTATTAGTAATGAGAACTGAAATTAATCTCCATGTTAAATAAAATCATTAAAGCTTAAGTAGCCTAAAATAGCCTATAGCCTACATCATTGATGTTCCATAAAGTTAATAACAATAAATCCGAGGCTGAAATATCTACCATTATAACACTTTTACATTGAGAATCATATTTCCAATAAAGTATCATCAGAACACGATCATTCAAATACTGAGGGGGCAAATATCTAGCCAGACTTGCTCACAGTGGGCTAGAGTTAATAGTGTGTGAGTAAATATAGTTAATCTGACTGTTTGTGTGTGCGTGTGTGTTTGATACAAGAATAACACAGGATTAACCAACTCCATGTTTAGCCTGACCAGTTGAACTGGAGATAGCCTGAGTGTGAGCACTGGGGTGAGAGAACAAACACGGCACCGAAGCTTATTCTGTGTACACTACATTTTATCTACAGAGCTGTATAGATTTAGAAAAAAGAACCACCATAGCATAGATTCAAATACAATGCTCCCTGGACGGTTATTCTAGATGTTTCGATAATTTTCAAAGCTTCTGTGCAGGATAAGGGGTATCAAGTCCCTGTCTCCGGAGGGCTGAGTTGGTAAAAGAGATCTAGATGTAGAGTGATTGATGGGTGTAATTAAAGAAGCGATAGGGGCGACAACCTCGGTAAAGTGTAGTAAACATTACAGCACGAGACATCCGGAAGCGGACTGAAACTGAGCGAATACTCAACATTCCACGACAATAAGCACATCAGCGGAGAGCGAGGGAATACACTCGGGCCCTTTTCCTCACAGCACCAGCAGAGCTAACGGCTCTGGCTATCAGCTGGATTTTCAATTTGGAGACTGAGGCTCTTCGTTGTGATGAGTGGGACAGAGAGAATCTATATCCTTATAGTTCATCCTGACAATTACAGCTGTAATTTATGGCCGTGTGAGCTCACACAACTGTGAGGTGCAAAAGACGATCCCACTGGTACGTATGGAAGGTGTGCGCGTGCAAGAGAGAGCGACAGAGATATAGAGAAATATATAGGCCTATGCAGTTTGTCAATGACAGAAAGAGAGAGAGGAGAGAGGCAGGAAGAGAGAGAGAGATAGAGAGAGAGAGAGAGAGAGAGGCAGTATAGGAAGAGAGAGAGAGGCAGTAGGAAGAGAGAGAGACAGAGGCAGTAGGAAGAGAGAGGGAGGGGGGGGGGAGAGGGGGAGAGAGGCAGTAGGAAGAGAGAGAGAGAGGGCAGTAGGGAGAGAGAGGAAGACTTTTAACGGATATGAAGGGGAAGCGGCCGAGAGAAAGCGGAGCAGCCAGAAAGAGATCTCGAATCGACATTCTGACACCTTCAAACTGTCACTTGTAGGCTACCTGAGTAGACTGAGAATGAGACGACGCACCAAGGAGGGACTTAAGTGATTTACACAATATGGTTTAGCAGCACATGACTCAGGAGGGAATTATTGCTGGCGTGCACAGGACCCGTTTGTCTCTACTCCAGCTGCGTGATTGTGTCCAGTCGCTGGTCTGCCCCTCTCTGTGTCACCGACCGTCTCTGGAGGTGGGGAGCCCTCACCGAACTGCTAGTCCCAAGGTTTGTTGTTGTTGTTCAAACCATCGTCTCTTGATTTTCATGGGAATTGTCTTTGAGGGGTTAGGTTGGTTTATGTGCCGATCTATAGGCGTGGCCTATGTCAAGCCCTCTGTGACATCGCCTCCTAAAAAGGCTTGTAGCCTACAAATAACATTTTGATTTGAAACAGTGTGCATGTAATAATAAATAATAATAATAATGGATTGCATTTATATAGCGCTTT
>CAEFZP010003332.1:0-11585 GCA_903064625.1 Mallotus villosus
TCCAGTACACCAGATCTGTCCCCCGACTCTAAAGTAGGCAGAAACAAATCATCAAGTGGTGGGACATCACTGCACCTACCAGAAGGCGTGTGTGTGTGAGGTGGGTGTGTGTGCTTCTGTGTGTTGTGTTGTAGTGGGTGTATGTGCTGTGATGTCTGTGTGGTGTGTGTGTCTGTGTTTGTGTGTGTGTCTATGTGTTGGGTGTGTGTAGTGTGTGTGTGGTATGTGCAATGCTGTGGTGTCTGGTGTGTGTTGTATGTGTTGTGTGGGAGTATGTGTGTGCTGTGACTGTGTGTGTGTGTTTGTGTTGTGTGTGTGTATGTGTGGTGTGTGTGTGTTTGTGTGTGTGGTGTGTGTGGTTGTGTGTGTGGTATGTGTGTGTGGGTGTTGTATGTTTTGTGTGTGTGTGTGTGTGTGTATGTGTGTGTGTGTATGTGTGTGTGTGTATGTTGTGTGTGTGTGTGTGTGTGTGTGTGTGTCTGTTGTGTGTATGTGTGTGTGTGTGGTGTGTGTGTGTATGTGTGTGTGTGTGTGTGTGTAGGTGTGTGTGTGTGGGTGGTGTGTGTGTGGTGTGTGTGTGTGTGTGTGTGTGTGTGTGTGTGGGTGTGTGGTGTGTGTGTCTGTGTGTGTGGTGTGTGTGTGTTGTGTGTGTGTGTGTGTGTGTGTTGTGTGTGTGTGTGTGTGTGTGTGTCTGTGTGTGTGTGTGTGTGTGTCTGTGTGTGTGTGTGTCTGTGTGTGTGTGTGTGTGTCTGTGTGTGTGTGTGTGTGTGTGTGTGTGTGTGTCTGTGTGTGTGTGTGTCTCTCCTCCTGTACCATCTTGTTGTTGTGTTGCTCATTACTACCTTCTCTCTCTCAGTACAAGGTTCTGTCAGTTCTTCCTGGTTCTGGGATGGGCATCTCCATAGCAACCCCCTCCACACAGAAGGTAGGTGTCCTACCCCTCCTCTATCCTCCCCTCTTCCATTTTGAAGTATAAAAGTCTCGTACATGACGAGCCGGTCGTGTTGACATCCCCCCTCCTGTGGTCTCCAGCCTCTGGTGTTTGGAGCGATGATCCACAGAGATGAGGCGTTCGAGGCTATCTTCACCAGTACATGAAGATCATGACCACCACCAGGCCTCCAGGGAACCCTGAACTCTAGCTGGCCGTGTCCCACTGAGGGAGCCCCGCGATGGGCTTCAGATCTGCAGGCACCCCCCTCCCACTCTCTGGATCTACCTGCTTCGAAGGATATAGTGCACTCTCTCTCTCTGAGTTAGTGAGAGTGTGTGTGTGGTGTGTGTGTGTGTGTGTGTGTGTGTGTGTGATGAGGTGGGTCAGATGGGCACTTTTATATCGAGGACGTCTCATCGCGAGCAAGGAGGCTGGATCTCCCTGGTTCCTTCTCACTACCTGTGAGTGTGTGTGAGTGTGAGTGAGTGTGTTTTCACACTCACCAGATCATCTCTTGATCTCTGTAGTCTCACCGGTTCTGCTTCCTGTGGTACGTCAGTGTTACGGTTACGGTCCACGTTACGGTTCCACCTGCTTCTGTCTGGTTCTGTTACTGCGCTCCTGCTGTGCTGTACACTGTGACTGTTTATCCGTTAGAACCCACACAGAACCCACACAGAACCTTTCAGTTAGGATCAACAGCTGCTGTTGTCCCTGGAGACTAACACACACACACACACACACAGGCGAGTTCTGCACACACACACACACGCTCACTTCAGCCACTGTGCTTCACAACAGGTGTCTTTCGGTCGCTCCCACAGGTTGCTGTGTGTGTGTGTAGAGTGTTTAAATGCCTTTACTTTCGTCGAGACATTGTTGTTGTTTTGGTACCAAACAGCCAGTAGAAGAGAGGACAGGTCCTGGCTCAGATCATCCTCAGAGATCTCTCTGGTACGTACAGCAGAACAGCTGACTCCAGACCAGCTGAGGGGGACAGTGACAGAGGGACATTGTCGTGTTCATGCCTCTCTCTCTCTCCTAAAATAACATTTTCTGCTTTTAAGTTGTTTGTTTACGTTTCAAAACCTGCACAGGTGCAGACGCTATCAGTGGAAATGAACATTGTGCCTTTAAGGCTTCTTCGTGTGTGTGTGGTCAGTGTGTGTGTGTGTGTGGTCAGTGTGTGTGTGTGGTCAGTGTGTGTGTGTGGTCAGTGTGTGTGTGTGGTCAGTGTGTGTGTGTGGTCAGTGTGTGTGTGGTCAGTGTGTGTGTGTGTGGTCAGTGTGTGTGTGTGTGGTCAGTGTGTGTGTGTGGTCAGTGTGTGTGTGTGTGGTCAGTGTGTGTGTGTGTGGTCAGTGGTGTGGTGTGTGGTCAGTGTGTGTGTGTGTGGTCAGTGTGTGTGTGTGGTCAGTGTGTGTGTGTGGTGGTGTGTGTGGTCAGTGTGTGTGTGGTCAGTGTGTGTGGTGGTGGTCAGTGTGTGGTGTGGTCAGTGTGGTGTGTGGTCAGTGTGTGTGTGTGGTCAGTGTGTGTGTGTGGTCAGTGTGTGTGTGTGGTCAGTGGTGTGTGTGGTCAGTGTGTGTGTGTGGTCAGTGTGTGTGTGTGGTCAGGGTGTGTGTGTGTGGTCAGTGTGTGTGTGTGGTCAGTGTGTGTGTGTGTGTCGTGTGTGTGTGTGGTCAGTGTGTGTGTGTGGTCAGTGTGTGTGTGTGTGTGGTCAGTGTGTGGTGTGTGGTCAGTGTGTGTGTGTGTGGTCAGTGTGTGTGTGGTCAGTGTGTGTGGTGTGTGGTCAGTGTGTGTGTGTGTGGTCAGTGTGTGTGTGTGTGGTCAGTGTGTGTGGTGTGGTCAGTGTGTGTGTGTGTGGTCAGTGTGTGTGTGTGTAGTGTGTGTGTGTGTGTGTGTGTGTGTGGTCAGTGTGTGTGTGTGGTATGTGTGTGTGTGTGTGTGTGTGTGTGTGTGTGTGTGTGTGTGTGTGTGTGTGTCTTCACGTGTCCTAACCGTTACCGGTCGCTCGTCTAACAACACCCAGGACCCCCCGGAGTTATGATCACATGACCTTGGAAGGTGAAAGGTCATGTTGCTGTTCATGTGTTCATGGTGGGGTAACCGGGGGTAACCGGGTTCATCAGAAGTATTTCTGTGTTCTGTCCGGTCCTGTCCGGTTCTGTCCGGTTCTGTCCGGGATGAAAGCTGGACTTTCCCTCCCAGACTGCCAAACTAAGCTTTCATCACTTCCTGTGGGTTATTATGGGATGTGCTTTACTAGTGAGACGTCAACACAATCAGTCCTGTCTGTCGCTATGACTCCCAAACACCTGCAGTAGATTTACTCTGGTACAGTTGATAATGTGTCTTACCCCCCAAATAATATACATATGTAGATAAATTGTATACATACACATACTAATGACAAAAGTCCAGATTGGGTTTAAAAGTGTTGTGGAGGTTTTCACACAATGATTAGACCAGGTGTTAAATTAAATGTTTAAAACAATTAGACACCAATTATACTAGACTGTTTGACGTCATCTTCAGAGAGAATCACCTCTGAATTCACCCACCTGAATCTTTACGTTGATTTCCAAGTTCCTAATGTTGAATGTACATGCAGGGTCCTGGTTAGTCCTGTAGGGGGCGACTCTAACAGAAGCACACAATGTTTCATGTGGAAATAACACATTAAGCTTCTTAATTATTGTTGGTTGTTTTGGTTTTTTGCCAAATGCTTTCGAAAACGTCTATTCAAAGACGATGTTATGATTACTGTTAGCTCAAATTAAAGTCAGTGTTTTTTCTTATTATTGTTAAAGTCTTTTTGGAGCCTCTCTTGTTATGGGCGGGGCTGTGAAGAATGGACAGACCTCATTGGTCGGCTGTTGACTTCCTGAAACCGCCTGATTGGTTCCTGTATCTGCGCTTGCCAGTCACATGACTGTCTCTTCTCAAGGTCAACCAATAACAAAGTCATGTGGTGACATCAGCAGCTACAGTTCTAGTAAGATGTCTAGTTAAAACATCGTACAGTGTCTTCTGCAGTGTTCAGTATACAAACCTTTACAGCTATGAATACGGTCACCAAAACTGTGTCCGTGTGGTGGGAGACGGCCATGTTGACTTGTTGGTCATGTGACCCTGGTCATGTGACCCTGTGTGGTGTCGTATGATCTGTGTGTAAACGATGGATGTCTATGATTCCTGTCTGCTTGTCACACCTTCTGCCATGAAGGCCAAGCTGCTTCCCAAAGGACAGGGAGGAGGAGGACAGGGGAGTTTTATAAACTGTACAATGTACAAACTAACGGGTTTTTAAAAACACAACTATTACTTCTGTCAGAAGAATCAAATAATATGTGCAATTTGTTAATTTAAGTAAAAGATTTAAATTACTTTTGGCGTGTCTTTGTATTATTTTATTTTTTTGGCTTGAAATATGAGTAAATAAACCATCAGATTATACAGTGAGAGTGTGTGTACAGTATGAAAGAGTATCAGTATATGGGTGAGACTTAATTGCCTGCTCCAGTCTATTCCACCGAGCAGAGGGAGCCATTGTTACATTCATCCTTGAGTCAAGATGATTAATTTATCATTTTAAAACATACTTTATAGGTGTCAACATGCCAACAACAATGGAATTAACTTGTATTAATTTAAGGTTAAAAGCAATCCAAGGCTGACAGTGTGCCAAGTTAAAAATAACTTGATTCTTCTGCCTCCTGCAATAAAACAACTTCATAGCTCAGCTGTGTAATAAAGTTTGTCTTGTCGGTTTTAAAGGTCAAACAGGATTGATCATTAGAAGCCAGGATCATAGTTCTAGTCTTCACAACACACACACACACCCACACTCACACACACACACCCACCCACCCACGCACACACACACACAACACACACACACTCACACACAAACACCCATGCACACACACACTCACACACGAACACCCACACACACACACTCACTCACACACACACCCACCCACCCACCCACCCACCACCCACCCACCCACCCACGCACTCACATAACTTACACATACTCACACACTTACACACCAACATTCCCACCCTGGTGAAAACTTGTCAGTTGGTACTTTTAAATAGATATTTTTAGAAGATATATTGACACATATTTAAAGCATATATGTCTATATATTTAAAATATATGTTTTGTATGAGAACACTTTTGTGGCTCGACGCAGCTGGCACGTGCATGTCCTCAGGCAGAACACATCACTTCCTGTAGCATCGCGCGGCTGTCATGATTCACTTGTTTATTCCATCATCAATTACATCTGGAGCTGACGGGAGGAGCTGGAATAAAACACCCTTACAGAATATCCCCCCCACTCCTCTCTCTCTCCCTCTCTCTCTCTCTCTCCCTTATCTCTCTCTCTCCCTCCCCATTTTATTTTCACTTTTTCTCTCAGTCTTTCTCAGTCTGGACGCCAAAAACAAGATCTATTTGACGACCATAAAATCTTATTAATATTTAAATGTTAATGTGTTGGGGTGACTTTGCGATCACGTCGGGATTAAGGGAGGCGCGAGGGAGGCGCGAGGGAGGCGCGAGGGAGGCGCGAGGGAGGCGCGAGGGAGGCGCGAGGGAGGCGCGAGGGAGGCGCGAGGGAGGCTCGGGAGAGGAGTGGAGCCACTTTGTGCTCGTAAATCCTCCGGCCCTTGTTTTCCTGCACGAGGGGTAATGAACGCCAGCAGACGCTTCAGAAGAAGAGATGCTTATGAATGACTGCTGGAGGAGGAGAGAAGAAGAGATGCAGACCGCTGCTCCTGATTGGTGTAGTGGAAGGTGATGTCACCACATCGCCAGCGCTGCAGCGTGAATCACGAATACAACTTTTAAGGGAAACATTTAAATTCATGAGCCGGACAGGACACACACACATGAATGAACACAACTAAAATATAATTGTCTGGAGTTAGTCAACTTTAATAGTCGATACTTATGATATCAAGTTTTCTTTTTAAAGTAGGCCCTACATCCGCAATTTTTTATCACATGACATTTCAGACACAGTTATCTCACCGTCCTCATTACATCAACCTTCCTCAATCCTCATCATCATCATCATCACCCGTCCCGTTACTGTTGCGGCAGTAGAGTCACACAGTTCTGTGACAGCCGCCACACAGACACTCTCTATGGACACTACCGACTTGCTCCACCACAAGCGGAGCGCACTTCTGATTGGGCGATGGTACGGAAGTGTCGAGCCAGCCAATCCCTGCAACTTTTGCTCAGCGATCGCAGCCATCACCAACATGGCGGCCTTGTGAGTTCTGGAGGAGGGGAGTTGGTGTAAATAAATACACATTAGACCTTTCAGAAACCGTAACAGCACTCAGACCGCGGAGTATATGAAACAGTGTGGCACAGGAGAAAAATGTCAAGTGACGGAAATAAAAAACAATTCTGGAAAAGGAACACAGCAAAGGTTCCTGGCAAGTAAGTGACGTGTTCCATCTCCCCACCTAGCCGCTACTTGCTAGCTAACTAGCTGTTTTAGCTGAACCCAGCTAGCGCGCTAGTATCCCTGATTGTTTTACTCTATGATTGAGCCTATCGCTTCTTCTGTGTAGTAATATGTTAATCGGTGACATTATCTAGCTTTGACAAAACGTAGGAAAAATGCGCTGGTACTTTGTCGAGTTGGGTATGTACTCGGACCTTCTTTTTGCTACCATGCTAGCTAGCTAGCTAGCCAACTGGCTGAGTGATTAGCTCTGAGCTGAGTGAATGCTAGTCTAGCTAACGAAGTTAATTAGCTAGCTAACGAGATTTTTCTATTGCCTGTGTTAACAGCTACTCTTTAACCAAAAACGTAATATAGCTAGTTCACCAACGGTATTATTGGGTTTCCGTTAAACACACCAGATTGTGTCTAGTCTTTAGATGCAAAGCAAGTGAGTTAGTTTCGTTTGAAGTAGAACTCCTCTCTGAGACCCGGTAAATATTGAATGATGTTTACGGTTTCTATGGGGGCACTTTACCGAGTTGCCAGCGTCAACTAGGAACAAGTGCGAAAACAGCTTTCCACACCTTAACTAATTGTTGATGAAAGAGTGATTGTAATATGAATTTCTGGTCGACAGTTCTTAGTACCACAGCTATCCCAAGCGGTTGTCGGTCCGTCGATGTAACAGGTTAATCTTGTCCTCCTCTCCTCAGCATACAACATGTATACGGAGCCCAACATCCTCCTATCGACCCTCTCCTACATGCCAAGTAAGTCCAGAACACACCTGTATACACTAAACATTACACCTGTATTACACTCTATAAACCACCTATATCTATTCTGTATCAATCTGTCTACCTTCAACTATATACTTGTACATGTCATCATCCACATAGCTGTCCAGTGTCTGTCATCATCTATAAACCATAAACTATATACCCTCACGAGTCCTTTATATACCTGTCATGACAAACTGCATACTGGGCAGTTCTAGATGTTATAAACAGTGTTTGTTTGGAGATGAGCCACCTGGGTTTATGACTCTTGTGAGAGGTCATTATGTGGCCTGGTGTTGATCACCTGTTTGAGAAGCTGACAGTATCGTTCTCCTGAGTCATCCTCACCTGTTATCACCTGGCCGCTCTTCACAGAGCAGGCTTGCAGTGCGTCAGCACATAATGGGCACATATTCAGAGAGTTAAACTCTCTACGCAACATCTCAGCTCATCTGACCGGAAAATCCAGTTGATACACCGGGCATGTTTATGCCAGGAGGTAGCCATGACTACGTTGTTCCTGTACCTTTCGTTTTGGTCTTGCCGGTGGTGTGTGTCGCTCATGAGGGTCACAGCCACACAGCTGCCAGGCCGGTTGGGGAAGGCCATGGTCAGAGTGGAATGCAGGAACAAGGAAGTCTTCTTCTTCTTTTCGTTTCACTGAAGCGTGATAGTTATATGTCAGTTTTCCTGGCTGAGTGTGTTTGATGGTCTTCCTCTGATGCTGCGTGGCGTCGGTGTTGTGTGTGTGTGTAGGTTGTGTGTGTCTGTGTGTGTGTGTCTGTGTGTGTGTGTGTGTGTGGTGTGTGTGTTTGATGGTCTTCCTCTGATGCTGCGTGGAGTCTGTGTGTGTGTGTGTGTGTAGGTGTGTGTGTGTGTGTGTCTGTGTGTGTGTGTGTGTGTGTGTGTGTGTGTGTGTTTGATGGTCTTCCTCTGATGCTGCGTGGAGTCTGTGTGTGTGTGTGTGTGTGTAGGTGTGTGTGTGTGTGTGTCTGTGTTGTGTGTGTTGTGTGTGTGTGTGTTTGATGGTCTTCCTCTGATGCTGTGTGGAGTCTGTGTGGTGTGTGTGTGTGTAGGTGTGTGTGTGTGTGTGTCTGTGTGTGTGTGTGTGTGTGTGTGTGTGTTTGATGGTCTTCCTCTGATGCTGCGTGGCGTCTGTGTGTGTGTGTGTGTGTGTGTGTGTGTGTGTGTCTGTGTGTGTGTGTGTGTGTGTGTGTGTGTGTGTGTGTTTGATGGTCTTCCTCTGATGCTGTGTGGAGTCTGTTTGCTAGTGTGAAGCTTCTTCCTGTAGCAGGTGTCTCTTCTGTGGCTGACGTCTCTCTGGTCTGTAGCAGGTGTCTTCTGTGGAGTTCTCTTCTGTGGAGTTCTCTGTGATGTTTCCTGTAAGACAGGGGACATGGAACCATCTAGAAGCTGCCCTGTGGGACAGACTGAGAGTAACACGTCTTAGTGAAGATATAAGAACATATAGAAGATAGAGTCATCATAGGAGACAGACCTGTAGCTGTTTCAACAGACGATTTATCTTCATTTTCATTTCATCTTGAAAATGAGGATTAAATCAACCTTTTTGTTGAGTGAAAATAAAAAATGATTTAGCAGGAAGTCTTTGTCTCTGAGCCTACCTGAGACTGACAAAGAAGGAATAAAAGTAAATTTTAATTAGCTTTTATTGTCATCTTTTTCCAATAATTGCTTTTATACACACAAAGGAATGAGGTTGTCGCAAACTGTTATATGACAAAAAAATAAAAAAAAATGATATTAGACAATGCTCACAAAAAAAGAAGAAAAAAGAAAAAAAACCCCAAAAAGGTGTGGGGCTGCAGGTACATAATACAAAACCATCCCACCTGCATCTACAATGGAAAGTGACTGACTGAACAGGATGCTGTTTCAGTGATCCATTCAGGAAAATGTGTTTGTTGACATTTGTGAATTTGAATAATAAGACATAGAGAGAGATAGAGAGAAGATGTCATCAGCTGTCAGTCCTGGAGCGAAGTAAGGGGAAGGGTGGGGGGGGAGGAGCCATCTGCTGCAAAACACGAGGTTAATAACAACAGTTCTCTTATGCGAAAGACGTGTTATAAGTGGGGGAGGGATGAGGAAGGTATGTGATTTATAGAGAAGCGAGGTGAGAGAGAAAGATAAAGAGAGGTGTCCTGAATGCATGTAAACTAGGAGGGGATCCATTCCACATCTCTCACACTCCTCAAACTCCAATCTGTCCTCCCACCAATCCTAAAACTTCCCCCCCCCAGAGGGGCGCCTCCACGCGACACAGGCCAGCCTGAATCAAAAGCCGGCACCAGACCCCCCCAAAAGACCAAAACAACAAAAAATCCCGGCACAAAGCACCTAGAAAAAGCCCCACCTTCCAGGATTTTCGAGAGCGAATCACCATCGAAGCCTGGGAATGTCGTACGACTGAGACGTAGCCAGGGACGCTGGAGAGCAAATCAAAAAAAGCCACATGGAAGCAGCCACAGAGACAACCGTCCGGAGCCTAACACCAGGACGGTCAATGAAACGGACCAAACAAAAGGTGGGAAATGAAAGAGGGAAACCCAACTCCGCCTGGAAAGTTTCAGAACTAGTCGTAGTGGTTGTGCCATCAATCAGGAACAGGAGAATTGTGATGCGTGTGGTGAAAGACGCTTAGATGCAAACGATGAGGGGTGCGAATAGGAGAACCGACACACAAAGCCCTGGAAAAGAAGGTGTAGGAGAACAAGAATAGAGGAACTGGACGACACACAGTCTGATCCCCGAGAGGAAGCAAGGAGACGAGAAAAAGAGGGGGAGGCTGGTCGACGGAGTGGCAAGGTGCGGGGAAAGTGGGGTGTGGAGTGACAAAAAAATGACTAGGACACGCAGGAATGAGCAAGCAAGTAGAGGCAGAGAGTAAGTCAGTAGGAAAGAAAAAGGGTATAGAAGGGAAACGTTTAGAAGAAAAGCACCAAGGAAGTTGACATGTAACCAGATCTGATAAGTCACAAAAGCGACCACGTGAAAAGCCTAGGTCGGCAGAAAATTGGGGTAGTTTCCACCCCCGATAATAAAGTCAGTTATACCTCTGTCTCTCATCTCTCTAAATCTCTATCTCTCTCACAAATAACTATACTGTCTCTCAATACAGGGACACTCTCACTCAAAAAGCGATACAAAACAGATTAGTACAAAAGACAAAAATCTCCATCTGGTCATCTCTCATCCTCAAAAACAGGAACAAAAATCAAAAAAGGGGGAGGAAAAAAGTCAAAGAAGAAGGGGGCTCTGCGAAAGTGTCTCTACTAATCTTCGTACGATTCTTGCGTCTCTCATGCAAAGGGAAAGATCATCTCATCGAAAATACAAAGCCTCCTCCAAAGCAGGTAAATCGAAAGTCGGCATCTTCTCGATCAAAGACTCGTCTGCTCGTAGTGCCGAGGTCATCAAAAGAAAAGTCTGGTGGGCGGGGAAGGAGAAGAAAGGAAAGGAAAGGGGGGGAGGAAAGGGCATCGGCGATGCGAGGGCAAGAGGGAAATCGGGGGGTCGTCGTGCGGGGGGGAATGGGCGGCGGGGGGGGGACAACATAACAGATGGTCGACTCCTCAATCTCATAGAAGCGGGAGGGGGGTCAAAAAAAAAAAAACGGCGAAAAAGAGGTAAACGAATAACGGAGGACGAAGAAGAAAAGCTCTGTCTCTGATGCTGAAAACGATTCTCGCCATCTGTACCACTCTGCCATCACCTCTCTGTGATCTGCCAGTCGTTCTCTCTCTCGCGGGGTCTCGCGCTCTGGGGTCTCACTACTGTCTAGGGAGGGGGGGTCTGCTTGGTGGTATAAATGTCGAAAAACTCTCTCTCACGGTGTCTACTCAAAATCCGGTCAAATGGGACTGCTAAAGTACTCTCTAAAAGGGTCTAACTCGTCAAAAAAAAAAGTCAAAAATACGAGCGGAAGGGGGGGGGGGGGAAGGGGGCGTTGCGGCTCAGGAAAGAAAGAGGAAAAGGCAATCTACATCAACTAAGGTCTATCTGCGGGGGGGTCTGGCGCAAAAAGGTTCTCTCTCTCTCAAATCACGGGGTGAGGACGTAGAGACTTCTCTCTGGTCTCTCTCTCGCGGTCTCTTCTCTCTGGTCTCTTCTGTACTCAATATCGAAAGATACAAGGAAAGGGCAAAAAGAGGAGAGAAAAGTGGGGAGGTTCGTCATGGGGGGCGTCAAAAAACTCATACGTTGAAAAACTACAATACAAAAAGAAATGCAAGAAGTCGAGGGGGGGCCTGTCCGGTCGGAGGGTGGAGGGGGTAAGGCGGGGGGGGGGGGAAAACAAAAAATCAGGTCGCGGCTGAACTGAGTCCGGAAGAATCGTAAAAGGAAAGGGAAGGAAGCTCCCCTCTCTGGTACTCTGCGTCT
>CAEFZP010003334.1:0-24344 GCA_903064625.1 Mallotus villosus
CTTCATCACCAAATTCGCCTTGAAATAAGGCAGATGATAAGTAGCGCTCTGCTGCAGAAGGTAATATCACGACAATATTCTTATCCGCATATTCGGGCTCAGCAGCAATTCGATTGGCAGCAACAACGGCCGCACCAGAAGAAATACCAACGAGAATCCTTCTTCTTTCATTAATCGCTGCGCCATTGCAATAGCGTCTTCATTCGAAACTGCTTCAGCTCTATCGACAAGCTCGATATCAAGGTTATCAGGAATGATCCAGCACCAATACCTTGAATTTATGAGGACCGGGCTGGATAGTTTGGCCCATTCATCGTTTGTGCTATTACAGGTGAATCTATAGGCTCAACAGCTACTGTTAAAATGTCTTTACCTTTGGTCTTTTCAAATAACGGCTAACACCAGTGATTGTTCCACCAGTACCGACACCAGCAACAAAAACATCCACTTCACCATCGGTATCTTCCCAAATTTCAGGACCTGTTGTTTGCTCATGCACTTGTGGATTAGCTGGATTGAGAATTGCTGTAGTAAGACGTACTTCTTTGGATCGGATGCGCGATTTCTTCAGCTTTATCATGGCACCTTTCATGCCTTTTGCGCCTTCGGTAGAATAAGCGTTGCACCCAGCGCTTTAAGTAATTTTCTACGCTCAAGACTCATGGTGTTTGGCATGGTAAGGGTAAGTTATACCCGCGCGCAGCCGCAACATAGGCAAGGGCAATACCTGTATTACCTGAAGTCGGCTCAATTAATTCTTTACCTTCAGTGAGCAGCCTTGCTCTTCAGCGCTCCAAATCTATTAGCGCCAATTCGACATTTAACACTAAAACTGGGATTTTCTTGCTTCAATTTTGCTAATACATTTCCAGGACTAACACGGTTTAATCTACACGAGTGGGGTATGACCAATTGTCCGTGAATTGTCTTCAAGAATGTTACCCATATGTAGCATACTCCTTTATTGAAAATTAACGCATGACGCATTAAATTATGAAAACATTGATCACTTATAAATGAAGAATAATCCTTATTATAATTTGGAAGTGATTGTTGGCTATTTGTTATATCATAAAGTCATTAAAATCCCTTTATCATACTGGTTTTACTACCCTGATATTGATATTCAAGCGACTTCAAGATGTGAGCTTTTAGCGAGCGCTTAGTGTCCTTTGAGTCAAGATAAATTTTTGAAGGCATAGTTATTCTATGGTGAAGACGTTTAGCGAGAATAAAAGGCTGTAAGCCCAGCCCAAAAGGCGTTTCACAGAAAAACGATACATTGTATGATGCTTTAGAAAGATTGACCATTCCTTCATCATTCTATTTGTATTCGACTTTCAGTGAAGCTCTTAATCCTGCATCTTGATGTCGTTGGGTATAGATCTATAGATATGTTCTCTGTATTTATCTACCCACATGGCGGTTGCGCCGCAAATTGCGACTGGCATAACGAGAAATTAACAATGGGATCATAGAAAACTAAAGTAACAGTTGCACCAAAGCTAAGCTGCTGCCTTTGGTTTGCTTAAGGGAAATTTCATATCTTCAAAACTGATTTTGTGGTTATCAAATGAATAGTCCCAGTATTGGATTGCCATCATCCATGCGTTACATACAAACCAACAAATCGGCGCGAGTGTTGGCCAATAACAGGCACTATAAATAGCAATAAACCCAATAGCCCTTGGTAAGTAATATTTAAGTTTGACCCCTCACGATGAAGCATTCGTGGCGTATCTTTGATGACATCGATGGCTCCGCCGCTATCAATGCTTTTACCCGTTAAAATTAGCTCAACTTTTTCGGATAATAAGCCATTAAATGGCCGGCAATCCAGTTCATTATGGAGCTGAAAATAAAAGCAGTAATTATCACCAAGCCAAAATAGCCAGCGGCCAAAGAATGAAATTTAACCAATTAAAGTATTCTGGTAATAATGTATTGAGATAATCAAATGCGACCTGCAGCTGCGTAAAAGCAAATAAAAACCAACGGCAAATAATAAGATATTGACCAATAAAGGGACATACAAAAGTGCGTAATCCAGGTCGCCAATTATTTGAAACCTTCCATAACATAGCTTGCACCACTTTTAGATTGTATTGCTTCCAAACCTATTTCCTTTTTAAATATTAACGTGTTTTTGTTCGGTTTTATGCCTGCTAAACCAAGTGTTAGATTGTGATCAAGTTCACGCTCATAGCAAGGATTAAGCATATTTGAAAAATAGGATGACTAAATAAGCAACTCGAACAGTCCCAAACATAAATCAGTTACAAATCAGCTTTTGCTTTGTTAAAGTTGCGATCATGTATTCCCCAATGCGGTGGGGAGATATTCAACGTTTAAAATTAGACGAGCTAACTTACCTTCATGAGATTAAAACAAATAAAATTGGCTGGCTTTAAGTCGTTCGTCGATCCACAAAAATTCCTTTTTGCAAAATATTATGCCATGTAGGGCCAAACGGTTTGTGGCAATCTAATACCATTGATGCCGTGCGCTGGGTGTTAGGTGAAAGCTCCGCTAAAAATCTCCGTGGCAATGCCATGACTGATGTGATTTTTAATGGCTCACGGCTCGACGTCCTATTTCTGTTGCATCTGTCGAATTAATTTTTGCAAACTTGGATGGAAGGTTAGGCGGTCAATACGCCAGTTATCAAGAAATAGCGATAAAACGGCAAGTCACCCGTGATGCGGAAAACACTTATTTTTTAAATGGGGTAAAGTGCCGCCGTAAAGACATCACTGATGTTTTTATGGGCACCGGATTAGGCCCAAGAAGCTATGCTATTATTGAGCAAGGTACAATTTCAAGATTAATTGAATCAAAACCTCAAGATTTAAGGGTTTTTATTGAAGAAGCGGCGGGTATTTCACGTTATAAAGAAAGGCGAAAAGACACTGAAAATCGCATTCGTCATACGCGTGACAATTTACTGCGTTTAACTGACATTCGATTAGAACTTGGCACTCAGCTTGATAAACTAGAAGAGCAAGCCGCTTCAGCCAAAATATATCGAGAATATAAGCAGCAAGAACGAAAAACGCACGCTGAACTTTTGGTTATGCGCTATCAAGATATTATTGACCAAGCAAAAATGGTATCTGCTGATATTTCAGTTCAAGAATTGGAGTTAAGTAAGCTTTCATCGTCGAAAGAGCATACCTCATCAACATTTATAGAACAAAAATTAAAAATTCAGACGCTGGATTTGGAAGAGCAATCTCAAGTTGAAGTTTTCTATCAAACGGGTACTAAGGTTGCCAAATTAGAGCAGCAATTACTGAATGAACAGCAAAAAGACGAACGTACCAAACAGACTAAATCAAAAATTATTTTTCAGCAAAATGAATATCAGCAAAAGTTATCCGTACGTCTTGAAAAAGAGTGTGAAATAAAGACATCAATTGATCCAATAAGGCCAAGCCTTGAACTTTTAGAGGAAACTCAAGAAGATCTAGTGGTCATACAAGAAGAGTTGACAGCGAAAGGCTCGAGTGCCAATGATGAACTTGCTTCTGTTCGAGAGTCATTAAGTGATAAAAATCTTCAGTTAGGATTATCTGTCAATAAAAAGCAGTTTAGTGAGCAATCATTACAAAATAAAGAAAAGCAATTAGATGAAATTAACTTGCAGCTTAGTGAAATGAGTAGTGGGATTAATACAAACATTGTTGATGAAATTGCTAACGATATCGCTGCTATCAATGATCAAAAAAGACACAAGAAACAAGCTTTAAAAGTATCGAAAATAATATTCAATTGCTTGATAAGCAAATTAAACACTAGAGCATGATTACGCTGAATTAAAGCAAAAAAGGTGTCATTGTTATCAAGAAAAGAATTGATAGAACAATGGATTCAAAAGGGAACAGGCGGTAAAGATATTCAGAAGTTATGCAGAATATAGATGTTAAAGTAGGGTGGAAACCGCAGTTGAATTATTACTAAGCAACATGATGATGGAACCTGTCATTACAGATAATAATGCACTTGCTGAGAATGCACTGGGGTTTGAGTTAAATTTACCTTCCATTAGCGACACGATTTTAAAGACCAATGCTAATATTTCATCTTGGCTAAACGGGGTTCATTGGGCAAAGGATAAAATCGAAGCCAATGAAATGCTGACGAGATTGCTGCCAAACGAGCGAATTATCACTGCCGATGGCCATATTGTGGGGCATGGGTTTTTGCTGAAACCTAAGCAAAAGAATCCTCAATGATTGCGCTGCAACATGAGCTTTAAACGTTAGCTGATGAAATCATTAAAATTGAAATTAAATTGGCAATGCAGGAAACAAACTTAGCGCCCCTAAAAGTGGCAATAGCCGAGCTTATTACTCAAAAAATGAATGCAGTAACCAAATCACTGAACTTACCATTGCATTAATTTAGCAATGAAGATAAAAAAAATGCTGTGCAGCGGATACAAGAAAAATCGACTTTGCTTTCCAAGCTAAATCTGCAAAACACAAATCTATCTGATGATATTTTAATTTTAAAAACCAATATTCAGTCTTTTACCAATAAAGTTGAAGCTATTGATTCATTAAAAACTAGCTTACTGACAAATTGAAAATAAAACGCAGAATTTAACTTCACTTAAGCATCAACAGCAGAACATTAGTTCTCAGTTAAAAGACGTTCTGAAAAGTGTCAGCAACAAGAAAAACAACATACTCAACTTATTATGAGCTAACCCTGTGTCAGCAGGAAATCTCTCAAATAAATTCAAGGCTGGAAGAGCTTGCTGAGGCTAAGAAAGAGCTTAATGGCGAGAGTGGAGAACAAAACACACGTCAGCAACACGTTTCAGATAAGTTAAGAAGGAGCTTGAATTACTTTTGCATACTCAGCAGCAACAGCAGCAGCGTTTGAATCTAACTCGCTTGCAGCAAAAGAGTGGCAAAAAGCAGTTAGATAATTCACTATTGCAGCAAAAACAAGAAGTTGCAAAAATAGAACAAACAATTAAAAGTCATCGCAAACCTAAAGTTGCGCCGAGAAGGGCTGAAAGGACAATCTGATAGTCAGCTGCAGCTACTAGATGAATCTCAAATTAATCCGCAGGAGGTGCGGCAAATATTACGTCTGATGCAAATGTTGATATGCGGCAACAACAACTGATAAACTGCGTGCTAAAATTAGTCATTTAGGGGCAATAAATTTAGCTGCCATTGAAGAATATGAGCAGCAAAATGAACGTAAACAGTATTTAGATGCGCAAAATGATGATTTACACAAAGCGTTACAAAGTCTTGAGCAAGGCATAAGGAAAATTGATAAAGAACGCGGATTCGTTTTAAGACAACTTTGAACAGATTAATGCTGATTTTAATAGCTTGTTTTCCAAAGGTATTTGGTGGTGGTAAGGCTTATTTAGCGTTAACCGATGATGATCTTTTAGAAACTGGCGTGAGTATTATGGCTCAGCCACCCGGAAAGAAAAATAGTACAATTCATTACTTTCTGGTGGAGAAAAAGCCTTAACCGCTTTATCATTGGTTTTTGCTATTTTTCGTTAAATCCAGCACCTTTTTGCATGTTGGATGAAGTTGATGCACCATTAGATGATGCAAATGTGGAAAGATTTTGCCGTCTGCGAAGGAGATGTCCCAAACCGTACAGTTATTATATCAGTCATATAAAATCACCATGGAAATGGCTGATCAATTAATAGGGGTTACTATGCATGAACCTGGTGTATCACGCATAGTCGCAGTAGATTTAGAAGAAGCGGTGGCATGGCTGACGCAGTATAATCAAAATTTGAAACAGGGTTACCAATGGAAGATTTGCAATTAGTATTGTTTGTGTTGGGTGCAATAGCCATTATGTGCGGTACTGGTGCATGGCTTTTGGTCAATTAGAAGGCAGGGCGGTAAGTTTCGTCGTACTGAAAGTTCATCAAGTGTTTTTAAAAAAACAAATACCAGTTCACAATCTGATGATTCTCCTTTTAACCCAAGCAATAACTTATCGGTAGGACGCCGCCGTGCTCGCAGAGATTTGAGAGCCGAAAAACAAGAG
Organism: Mallotus villosus; assembly: GCA_903064625.1. NCBI lineage: Eukaryota > Metazoa > Chordata > Actinopteri > Osmeriformes > Salangidae > Mallotus > Mallotus villosus. The sequence goes on from CAEFZP010003334.1 coordinate 6,043, forward strand.
CCTAAGATTTCATCTGATGAAAAAGTGACTGCTCCAATTGAAAAACCGCATTCACTATAAAGCCAATCACACAAAAAAAGCCGAGCTATCAGCATCAGCACTTTTCCTGATGATGAATACCAAACCCAAGAGAAGTTTGCGGCTCGACGTGATGAATTTCAAATGGCACTTGAACTGCCAGAAGATAATGATGCAATCAATGTCGACAAGAATGCTCCGCTAAAAGCTGACATGCTTGAACAAGCAGAGGATATTCAGCCAGTAACAGAGGTTACAACTCAGGACAATATTATTGAGAATGCAGTAATAGAAGAGCCTGTAATTGAAAAACCTGCAGTTACAGAGCCAGTGCTTGAAAGATCTGAAGCTGAAAAATCCACAGTTGATGAGCCTAAAGCTGAATCGGCAGCGGATAATGATCCAAAAGATGTTTTAGTTTTGCATGTGGTAGCCAAAGAAGGCCATGTGATTCAAGGTACAGATTTATTACCTTGCTTACTCACCTTAATTTCAAATATGGCGAAATGAATATTTTCCATCGCCATGAAGATAACGCAGGCACTGGTAAAGTCTTATTTTCCCTTGCCAATATGGGTTGAACCGGGCATTTTGACCCTGATCATATGGAGCAATTCACTACCCATGGCGTCGTGCTTTTTATCGCGCTACCTTGTTATGGTGATGCTTTGAGGAATTTCTCAATTATGTTAAATTCGGCTCATCAGCTCGCTGATGATCTCGATGCTGAGCTACTTGATGGTAGACGACATCCTTGGTGTGAAGTGACTAAACTGGATTACTTAAACCGTATAAAAGCTGCTGCACGATAACACCTACATTAGATCATAAAATTTATTCAAAGGCCGCTATTGCGGCCTTACTTCTTTCGGAAAAAAGCATGCAAACGATCCAATCAGAATACTGCAATTAACCCAAGAGCTAAATCAACATAATATGCGCTATTACGTTGATGATGAACCAAGTATTCCAGATGCAGAATATGATCGTTTAATGCAGCGTCTAAAAGCATTAGAAACTGACCATCCAGACTTTGTACTAAAAGATTCGCCAACTCAGCGAGTTGGTGGCATGCCATTGGCTAAATTTAACCAAGTGCAGCATTTAAAGCCCATGCTGAGTCTTGATAACGTTTTTATAATACTGAGTTTGGTGCTTTTAATAAAAAATTACCGATAAAGCAGGGCAAGTAAGCTTTTGCTGTGAGCCCAAATTAGATGGTTTGGCGGTTAGCTTGCTTTATCGTGATGGATTATTAGAACGTGCTGCAACCCGTGGTGATGGCTCGACAGGTGAAGATATTACCGAGAATGTGCGTACCATTAATTCGATTCCTTTGCGTTTAAGGGGAGAAGGCTATCCGCAACTCATTGAAGTGCGCGGTGTGAAGTGTTTATGCCAAAAGCGGCATTTGAAGCCCTAAATGAAAGAGCGATTAAAACCAATCAAAAAACCTTTGTTAATCCTCGCAATGCAGCAGCAGGTAGTTTGCGTCAGTTGGATAGCAAATCACGGCATCCCGTTTGCTCGATTTTTATGCTTATGCACTAGGCGTTGTGTGAGCATGAAGTTGAGCCAATGGCAAATGCCCATTACGACCAATTGATGCAACTTAAAAAATGGGTTTTCCTGTTAGTGATGAAGTGAAATTAGCGGATAACGTATCAGGCGTGTTTGCTTATTATCAGGATATTATGACTCGCAGGGCTGATCTATCATACGAAATTGATGGCGTTGTGCTAAAGGTAAACTTTATGGAGCAGCAGCAGCAACTGGGTTTTGTGGCTAAAGCACCACGCTGGGCGATAGCTTATAAGTTTCCAGCACAGGAAGAAATGACATTACTTGAAGGCGTGGATTTTCAAGTAGGTCGAACAGGGGCAGTAACGCCTGTTGCAAGATTAAAACCGGTATTTGTTGGTGGTGTTACTGTTTCAAATGCCTCTTTGCATAATGCCGATGAAATGGCAAGGTTAGGTGTAAAACTTGGGGACACAGTGATTATTCGCCGCGCAGGTGATGTGATTCCGCAAATCGTCGCCATTGTGCCAGAATGCGCCCTGCAGATGCTATTGATATTGTTTTTCCAACGAATTGCCCTGTTTGTGGTAGTTTGGTTGAACGCCTAGAAGATGAAGCCGTTGCAAGATGCACTGGCGGTCTCTTTTGTGAAGCCCAAAGAAAAGAAGCCATTAAGCACTTTGCTTCCAGAAAAGCGCTCGATATTGATGGCTTAGGCGATAAAATCGTTGAGCAATTAATTGATAAAGAGTTAGTTGCCAACCCTGCCGATTTATTCAATTAAATGCCTCCATGCTCACTATACTTGAGCGAATGGGAATGAAATCTGCCAATAATCTCATTAATGCTTTAACCGATTCAAAATCAACAACATTACCTCGCTTTTTATATGCCCTTGGTATTCGTGAAGTGGGAGAGGCTACGGCCGCTAACTTAGCGAACTATTTCAAATCGATTGATGTGCTAAAAGTAGCGACAACTGAGCAGCTTACTGAAGTTGATGATGTGGGGGTTGTGGTCGCTCAGCATGTGCATTCATTTTTTGAGCAAGAAAATAACCTTGAAGTCATCCAAAGCTAATTGATGTTGGCGTGCATTGGCCAAAAATTGAAGCGCTAACTGAAACTGAATTGCCGCTTAAAGGGCAAACTTGGGTGCTGACAGGCACTTTAACTCAGCTTAATCGTAATGATGCAAAAGCAAGGTTACAGGCATTAGGAGCAAAAGTGGCGGGTAGTGTGTCAAAAAACACATATTGTGTGGTTGCAGGTGAGGCCGCTGGTTCAAAATTAGCTAAAGCAGAAGAGCTCGGTATAACGGTTTGGAGTGAACAACAACTTCTGGCTTTACTGGTGGGTGAATCAGCGAATCAAGGCTTGGATAAATAGTTGAATTTAGCCTATATCAATTGGCTTGATGAACATGGGCGGGTTAAACCGCCTGCGTTTTTGTACCTTATACTCGCATTTCTTGGACGAGGCTGGGTGATTTTTGTGATGTCTTTAACTCAAGCAAGTGATCGCGCCAGTTTGGTAAAGCTCATTTATCCCTGCCAAAGCGATTTTATACAAGCGTTAATCGTGGGCAGTATTTCGGTACTTACGTTTGCGCTTATCATTGCTGAGAGGAAGCGAAAACCGCAATTGTCGAGACAGCTATTTTCAAAAAGTAGTTGGCTGTTATTGTTGCTTGTGGCGCTAGAAAGTTTCATATTTATAATGCGATTAAATCATAATTATTTTGAATTTCATTGGTATTTTGCGCTTAATATGGCGGTGCTATTTTGGTGTTTACTTTATTTATTAAAATCCAAACATCTAAAAGCCTATTTTGCTGATTGGCAGAAGCTTCAACATAATTGCAGACTTAAACTCTAAGGAATTGTATGCAATCCATCGCAATACTCGGCTGTGGCTGGTTTGGTTTCCCTTTAGCTAAAGAGCTTCTCGCAAAAGGATATTTGGTTAAAGGCACAAAAACCACTGAAGCTGGCGTTAATGAGCTTCAAAAATTAGGCATCGAAGCGGCTAAGTTAGATCTTAATACTATGCAAAATCATCAAGAATTATTGCGTTTGAATGACATTTTAAATGTTGATGTGTTAGTTGTGAACATTCCACCGAAACTTCGCAGTAACGACGGTAATAATAATGCTTACTTGCAGCGTTTAAATCTATTAAAAGCGCTTATTGGTCAGCGGCAATATAAAAAATTTATTTTTATTTCAACTACTGGTGTGTACCCAGAAACGGGTGATTTTAATGAAGATGAAGTTACACCTTGGTCTGTGAAAAGCCAAATCTTATTAGCAGCAGAACCCCTTTTGAACAGCAAATACTTGCGTGGTAAGGTTTGCTGGATTAATAGGTAATAATCGAAATCCAGCACGGTTTTTGGCTGGGAAAACGGATTTAGATGGTGGTCAATTACCTGTTAATTTGGTTCATCTTGATGATTGTATTTGTGGTGTTGAAGCGATAATTAAAGCAAAACACAGCCAAGGTATTTATAACTTGGTTACACCCCATCATCCAAGTCGCTGTGAATTCTATACTAGGGCAAGTCTTAATTTTAATCTGATACCACCGACGTTCAAGGAGTCCGAATTTAGCTCAAAGACAACAAATGCAATCGGTAAGAAGGTTAGTGGACAACGCATTGTTAAAGAATTGAGTTATCAATATAAATACACAAATTTATTTTCATTGTTTTAATCATCAATTTCTATTCAAAAACTCCTTTAAAAGTACATATTGCTTGATATCAGCGATAGTTAATATTATTAGGTTAATTGTCTTGTATTTTGTATTTTTCATTTTCTTTGTAACGAATGGGAGTGAGTTAGGCTCAATCGATAACAAGGTGATAACTACATTAGACCAATAAAAGGTTAAAATTATTCATCATTACTTTTGACCAAATGACATTTGATTATGTCTTACAATATTTCAGCAAAATCGAATTCTACTCCTAATGCCAATATTTCTTTTCCTGCAATATTTGTTAATCAAACAGCTATATTAACAAATGCTTCTTATTCTAATGGAACTGGAGGGAATTCTACAATAACGCCACTTTCAATGAGAAAAGTCAGAGCGACTGAAAGAGAGATAGTCAGAAGTAAAAGTGAAGGGGGCTTACGTTACAACGCGCTGCATTAGAAATAGTATATTGGACAGCTATTCAAGAAAAAGAAGCCTTATCAATGGAGAATTATCAAGATATCAAGATAGATTTAATTTAAGAGATGGATATCTTAATCATGTATTAGAAGGAAAACTGAGTGAATACATTTATGCTGAAGGTGAAAATTTAGTTGATGGTTTGAGTCTTGATAAATTCTATAAATCAGATGGTACACTCCACTTACCAGCAGATAGTTGTATTTTCCCATTTGAAACATTGATAAATGGATTAACGAGAACGTGTAAAGGGATCCTAATGAACAGTGTAATAATGAGGCCATGTCCCCAAATTGTTAAAACCTAAAATCAAATGTGTCTTTGTATATGAAAAATGAATTTCGAGGAAATCTAATTCGTCATCCTTAAAATATTCTTGTTCCGACAATCCTCAAACAAGGAATTTATCGATTAACTGCTTTTGCAGTGGCTTAGCCATTAACGAGCTTTTTTTAGCAAGCCCGAAAGAAGGCTAATCCTCTGATGTGCTGGTTACTATGGCCTTATGATTACAGTGTGTACTCTAGCATCTTTTTGTCTGATGACTCTTCTTGATGTCTACCAGGTTGAGAGCGTCTAATTAATATGTGGCCGTGTCATTGAACCCACCAGCCCCTTGATAACCACTGACTGTGTTAAATTTTTCAGCGGCTGGGTGGGCTTGTAATCCAGCGGCCAATGCTTCATCAAGTGCTCGTGAATCGGCGGGACTGGTTCTCGCAACGCTTAATGATGCTGCATTATTCATATGCTCAGGAAGCGATCTATCCCCAGAGTTATAACTTAAAATACGGACATCGTGACAATAAAGTCCACTGTTTGCGATAAGCCGAGCCATTTTTTTGCAAGATACAGAGTAAGGTTTTTGATCAGGCTCTAATTCTTCATTAATAAAGGTTGCGCCAAATACTGCAGCGCCAACGGCAGCTCCTGCTTTTAATGCTGTTGATGAAGATGCCCCAGTTAGGCCGCATACCGCAGCAGTTATTCCGCCAGCAAAGAGCCCTGCTTTCGCTGCAGTTTTAAAAGGTGGTGATTTTTGATAGCTTACGTTGAATGATTCAGCCCCTAAAGCTTGTCCCTGAGCTTGAATATATAATTTACTAAAATTATACCACCTACTGACTGTTGTTGTCGATATTCTTTCGCAGTAATAACTTTATTTGTTAGTTTTCTTGCATTTGTTGACATGGCCCTTTGTAAATCCGCAGTTGTTCGCCTTTGTGCAGCTATCAAGGGAAGATTAAACGTCGATTCCGATTGAAGCAGAAGTTGAAGTGCCGCTTTAGCTTCGTCATTTTCAACAACTAATATGCGTTGTTTTACCCCTAGTTTTTCATCATAAGCGCCTTTTTTTAAAGCTGGAATTTGATTGCCGACAAGCATAGTTATTTCTTCTGGAGAGAAACTTGTACCTGGTATAAAAATGCCCGTATTGATTGCCATAATTAAAAACCTTTTAAATTAATGAGTATCATGGATATTATTTATTTTCTTAAGTTTCAATCTGACTGGATGAAACACTTAATGGAATGTAACAACACATCGAACATTTTTTATAACTATCGCTGGAGTAATACAATAAGTGCAACAGACAAAATCATTGAAAAGTGCGTTATCTGAAAGCAGAATTCAGCTCTCACACAATCATTCAGGTCTGTTATGCAAACACAAAACAAACATTACTATCAGATAACGCTGGGCAAACGATATCAGATCTCAGCGTTAAGACAAGCGGGACACTCATTAAGAATTATCGGCGAAATTGTGGGGATTCATTATAGTGCGGTAAGCCGTGAACTCCGTAGAAATACGGATAATGGCAGCTATGAACCTGACACTGCTCAACAGCGTTGTACTAAGAGAAAGTCAACGGCATTTAAAGCCACTAAGCGGAACGAAAAAACAGATAAAATCATAGCTGATGCTTTAATCAATGGAATAATGCCTGCTGGCCTTAGCTTACGAATGGAGATTGAATGCGAGCCACATGAGCAACTCAGTCATACCCGTATTTATCGTCGCATCGAAGAGAATAAAGCCCAAGGCGGCATGCGTTATCGTATGTTACCGAGATTGGGTAAACGACGTTGCAAAGGTGGGAAGCGTAATAAAAAGGCGGGCGTTAAGCTTATTCCAAACAGAGTGGATATCAGTGAGCGGCCTAGCATTGTTGACGATAGAGCGCGCATTGGCGATTGGGAAGGCGATACAGTTTATGGTCAAGATGCGTATTTAGTCACCTTGGTTGACAGGAAAAGTCGATTCACGTTGGTTAAACGTGTTTTCAGTAAACAAAAGATGACGTCGCCGAAGCAATGATAGCGTTACTGGGCAAGTGCAAAGCGTATTAACAATAACACTGGATAATGGTGGCGAGTTTGCTGCACACGAAACGGTTAGCAAGGCACGGGGGCTTCAATCTTTTTTGCCAAACCCCATGCAAGCTATCAACGGGGCACTAATGAAAACACTAACGGATTGTTAAGGCGTTTTTGGCCTAAAAAATTCAAAATGGGCAGTCTTACGGAGCAAGAAATTGAACAGCGAGTATTTATGCTCAACTTTACTCCCAGGAAAGTATTAGGAGGACTAACACCCTTTGAAGTCTTTACGGGAAAGCGTGTTGCACTTATTGCTTGATACCAGCGCTCATTGAATATATAGAAAATGCCTTATTGAAAGGCTAAATTCAACAATATTGCTGCGGTCAATAATCAATGCGTTACAGATTTGTAGTTCTGTTGGTATAAGAATTAGAACTTATACCTATCTGACTTATTGATTATTTTATTTAGAACTCACACATCGGGTATTATCATGGAAATATCAAAAACAGCTAGCTCGTTAATGTTTAGAGAAAACACAAATATTTTAGATGAGAAATCTGATAGTGACAAAGAGGTCTAATTTCTAATGATTTAGCTAGAGTAGAGGTTTTTGATGGTAGTATAAAAAATATATTTAAACGGAATATTGCAACCAAATTTAAACCTTTATCTTCTTGTCAAGAAATCAAACGTTTAAACACTTATACCTATTTTGAAACCACTAATAAAATACAGTATATGCTGCTCGATAAATGTAGCGTTAAGATGTTATCAGTTGATTTACATCTAACTTTAAAGAGGTGTCTAAGTATTTATTTAATACTAATGATTATTTCAATTACAGATATAGATTGAGTGAAATACAAAAGAAAGAACTACAAATACTCAATAGTGAAATATTAGCCATTAAAGACATTAAAAATAAATTGAACTTAGAAATACCAATACAACGAAGACTTCATAATTTAGAAGACGTAGATTTTCTTATCTTCTTATCAAGTGTTTATGTAGAAAAATCGCACATAAAAGATCCTCTAATAGCATATAATTATTCTGATTCAACTGAACCGGTAAGTAATTGTACCAAATGTAAAAAACAAGAAAATGAAAATCTCAACATGCTTAGCTGTTATTCAAATTTATTAGAATTTTTATCATCTGATGACGTATATAATGAAGATAAATTGGCTGATAAAATCATTGAAATCGCATTTGGCATTCCAAGAACATGTAAACAATGTTCAATTAAGCGTTACTATGATAGAGGTCCTTCTGAATGGAAAACAGATAAACTTAGTTTAATCTCATTTCAAGAAGGTGATATAAGATTAAATTATTTAAAGATAACAATTAAAACCTGTAAAGCTGACAAGGAAGTACGTTTTATAACTAACAGTTACTCTCATAACGAAATATTTATCGCCATCAAAAATATGAGCAGTTATTTAATAAAAGCATTAAAAAATAAAAATGTTACGACTTTAATTCGAGTTACTAGTGAATTAATGTATGCACATTTTTTCACTGATGGCAATAATAGACTCGGCCAAGTTATAAGAGATTGTTTTTTAATAACTATTAATCAATTGCCATTATCTGCGCTTTCATATATTTCTCATTATATATATATAAATGCAAAACCAGATACAGAGCATATATGCTTTTTACAACAATTAACTTAGATATTCTTGAGGGCGTAGAAGATAAAACCTTATCTATTGAAAGAACGAAATTAAACGGTTTAGAGTATCTTGAATCTTTATTGAAATTCAGTGATAACAAAAGTATTTCATGTGATGTGTCTTTTTTTATAAGCTTAACTCATTATGCAAACAGTAACTTTATATCTATTTTGCGATTGATAATGAATGAGATTAATATAAATATACATGATGCTGAAGTCATTTTTTCATGTTTTATAAAAAAAATTCCTAATGATGATTACTGGGTTAGAAGAGCTTTTTTTGAGAACTTAGATTATTCATTTGATATTAATCAACGAACGAATGAAAGTAGATCAATTATTGCTATTGACCTAATTGATATTGGATTTGTTACTTTGCTCAATAAATTAATACGCTATGATAAGTTAAATTTTTCACTGCAAGATAGTAATGGAAATACATTATTACATTACATATTAATTAATCATAAAAAACTAGATGATTATTTTATTAAACACAAAATCATAAAAGAAATCATTAAAAAATCTAAAGACTGCTATTCAATAAAAAATAAATTGGGAGAAACAGCACTTGACTTGATAAACGAATTTCAAACCATGTAAAAGCATCTTATTTATCAGAAATAATTAGTCAGCCCTGAAAAATAAGAATGTAATTGTTATCTATCACTAATCAATTTTAGTTATCGACAATTTCGACCCGATTCAGTAATTTTTTTGCTGATTTCTGGTCGAAATGGAGCTAAAAATGTTATCTACCAGCATCTGCTTATGGCTGCTTGCGCCTAGAATTTGAGGAAATGGCTAATTATTTTCTTTTTGTTCGAAAAATTAGCTCAAATCAGGAAAATAAATGTCATTTATGATCCTGATTTAATTTTAGTAATTAATAATGCCATTTTTGATAGAAATATTGGATAACAAAAAACAATAACATTTCTCTTAATGCCTTTTTTCAGGACTGACTAATTATATAAATACTGATTTAGAGCTTGAAATGAAATTCCAAATAAAATCAAAGGCTATAAATGGTAAGCAAGGAGTGACTCTCTTCATGTGGGGAGATGGGCAAAAAAGCCAGTCATGGGTAATGTATTTTAATTAAAATTAAAAAATCCGAAGAGACTGTCATTAATAACCCAGTTCTTCGGTTTTGTTGTTTGGCCTTACTTACTTAAAAAATAGTCGGCAGCGTATTTAACCAATTCAAGACCCGTTTTATCACAAGGTGGTAACTCGGCATCGCTGATGGCGATTGGGGTTGTTCTGTCACCCCATTTGATTAATGCGGCAGCAGAGGTTAATCCTGCACCAAATGCGCAAGATAAAATGGTGCTACCTGCTTTTATTCTTCCTTGCTCTAGTGCATCACAAAGGGCAATAGGAATAGTGGCAGCTGATGTGTTGCCGTAGTTGGCAATATTGACGAAAGCTTTTTCTTTGTCAATTTTCATGCGGCTTACCAAAGTATCAATAATCCTCACATTGGCTTGATGTGGAATGACTAAATCACTTCTTCTTTATTGATATTGCATTTTTCTAATACCAAGCTGCTAAGTTTCCCCATGCCTTGAATAGCACGTTTGAAAATTTCCTGACCATTGAACTGTATAAAAAAATCTAAAGATTTTGGATCAAATCTATCCATGGCTGTACCAAAACTAGATTGTAAAATATCGCGGCCAGCCGGATCATTATTTAGCTCGTAGCCTAAAACACCTTCTTGGTTATCCGTTGCTTCAAGGATAACAGCGCCAGCGCCATCACCAAAAAGCACTGCGGTTTCTCTTTTAGACCAATCAAGGTAAAAAGATAAACGCTCAGCACCTAGGACCAGTACCTTTTTACACTGACCACTACGGATTTGAGAGCTAGCAAGCCCAAGCCCATATAAAAAGCCGCTGCAAGCAGCATTGATATCAAAGGCACAACAAGTTGCACCAATATTGGCTTGTACTGTTGATGCGATATTAGGGATCAGCGTATCAGGGCTAGCGGTCGCTAGAATGATCATATCCAAATCGGTTGCGTCAATACCTGCTGCAGCTATGGCACGTTTAGCAGCGACAGAGGCGAGCTCAGAGGTATTGACATGGCTGATATGACGCTGAGATATACCTGTTCGTGATTGGATCCATTCGTCAGACGTTTCAATAAAAGTGGCAATATCATGGTTGGTGAGTGTTGCGGGAGGAAGGCATTTACCCCAACCGGTGATTTTAGCGTACTGCATTTAATTCTCTCAGGTAAGTTTTGATATTTAAAGATATAGCAATGCGAGAAGTTAAGATAACAATGTGATGTATGCGAAAATCAGTAACAAGAGAAATAACATTATTTCAATCCGTTAAGCTGAAGGCTGCCATTCGTATCAATCGTCATTCCATGATCAAGCAAATATATCTGGATACTGTTATTCAGTGTGACGCTATGATTAAAATCCCAACCCAGCGCCTTTACTCAATTGTAACTATTTTACACCATTCATCTTAGGATTATCTTGCAATGCTAGCCTTTCTTTTGCAAGTTATTAGCGTGTATCCAGTTTCAAAGTGACTTATTGTACAACTATCAGCGATATTGAATGAATACAGTTCGCATTTTGGTGTACTGTGCTGGACGTTTCGATTCAGTTTGTCGTCTTGTTATCGCATATTCAAACTTATGTTTTCAACTGTGCAAATGACGGCAGGAGTGAAATAATAGCGCGATGAATAAGAGTTGGAGCTAACAAGTGAATAAAGCGGTTTTTTTAGATCGGGATGGCGTGATTAATCTTGATAAAGGTTATGTTCATACCCTTGATGATTTTGATATATTGAAGGCGTTTTTGATGCCTGCAGACAATTGAAAACCATGGGTTACAAGTTAATCGTTGTTACCAATCAGTCGGGAATTGCGCGAGGCTTATATTCTGAGGATGATTTCGAATCATTAACCGAATGGATGGATTGGAACTTTGAAGATAAAGGCGTCACGTTAGATGGCATTTATTATTGTCCGCATCACAATGAGGCAGGTATTGGTGAATATAAAATTGATTGTGAATGCCGCAAGCCAAAACCGGGTATGTTCTCAGTGCTGCAAAATTTTTGAAAATAGATCTTAGCCAGTCTGTATGGTGGGAGATAAACTAGCTGATATCAATGCAGGGATGGCCGCGGGTATTAAAACGAACATTTTAGTGCGAACAGGCAAACCGCTCACCTCTGATGATGAAAAGCTCGCGACTGTCGTTCTTGATAGTATTGCTGATGTTCCCCAGTTTCTTAAGCCCATTTAACGCCTTCGCTTTATTATCATATTCTTTTGTAAATTCTAATGAAAGCATCATTTTGTTAAAAAATGGTGCGATAAAGAGACAATATCCCATCACTTCTGAATAATCCTTTCTATTTCCACCTGATTATTAAGTCAATTCGATTAATATTGAAACATTGCATTAGTTCAAAATGAATATTTTATTTGTGATCTTCAGCGAATAAATGATGAAGCTATGAAATATAGAGATAAAGTATTTAATCAATTGTTATCAATGTAATAAAAGGTAATAAATATGTATAAAACTAAAGTGTATTCTCATTTGCTTTATGAGTAAAAGCTAATAGTTATTCTTACTATAGCGTATAAAAATAAAGATTTTTTTTATCTAAGGTCAAATAAATACAAAATAATGTTAATAAAATGTTAATAATATTAAAAATAATAGAAATTTGTGACATTTTACTTTGACTGTTAACTCTGTTTTTTACATTGTACCTAATGAGAGGTAACACCTCTTAAATAATAATTAAACAAATTGGAAGTCATTAAAATAATAAGAAGTAGGGAGACAGACAGGTATGAATTCGTTGTCCTTAACAGCAAAAGCTATTAAGCGGAGTTTATTGGCAATATCAGCAGGAAGTATCGCATTTTCAGGTGTGATATATGCAGAAAGCGCAGAAACTCAAACAGAAGAAAAGTAGAACGTATTGAAGTAACAGGTTCTCGTATTCAGCGTGCTGATATGGAAACAGCATCACCAGTCACTGTGATAGATGCCTCGGTTATTCGCGCAGAAGGTTTTACCTCAGTTGATGAAATCCTTCAAGCTCAACCATCTATGGCAGGTATGGCACTTGGTGCCACTACTAATAATGGTTCTAGAGGTGTTGCGCAAGTAGATTTACGTGGTATGGGAGCTAACCGTACTCTGGTGCTATTAAATGGTCGCAGAATGGTGAATTCAGGTACTGGAGCGGATAGTGCCGTTGATTTGAACTCAATTCCCGTGGCTATGATCTCTCGCGTAGAAATTCTTAAAGATGGTGCTTCAGCTGTATATGGTTCAGATGCCATTGCTGGTGTGGTAAATATTATCACTAAGAAGACTTTGAGGGCTTTCAGTTTGACGTTAATGGTGGCACGACGGATAAAGGTGATGGAGAAAATATTGAATTAAGCGCTTTATATGGATTTAGCACTGATAATGGTAATTACACTTTTGGGGCTGCTTATTCTGATCGCAGAGGCGTCATGGAAAAGATCGTGACTGGGTTCCACCTGGAACGAGTTCTTATGTTCCACAAGGCGGATTTATTGGTGACTGGAGTCGATGAAGATGGCAAGCCAATTAAAGAAGTAAAAGATTAGTGAATGGCGAGTGGGTACCATTAAGTCAAGGATATGATTATACCCAACACCACTGGTTACAAACGCCTAATGAGCGTTATAGTATTTTTGCTAACGCCACACAGGAATTTAGTAATGATTTAGTTTTTAACTGGTGATTTTATCTATACCAAACGTAAATCAGAACAACAATTAGCCCCACAGCCAGCAAACATGATGCTCAAAGTTTGTCCTGATGGAACACAGCTGATGACTGCATTGGATTAACTGATGAGATGAAGCGGGTGGCATTGTCGCTGACGATACAGGACGAGTAAATTACAGGCGTAGGATTGTAGATGCCGGTGAGCGTGTTTATGAACAAGATATTGACACAATGCGTCTTTCTGCTGGTTAGCAGGTCAACTAGATGTGCACACTGCTATGTATTGGGATATGTCCTACACCTTTGGGCATAATAAGCCGAAACATGGGTAACATAACTCCATTAATAGAGTAAAAGCTGAAAACTCTGTTTATCAAAATCAAGATGCTTGGTTTAACAATAAAACTTTATCACCAGAAATTATCAATGATATAAGTTACACAGAGGTAACTGATGGAGGCAATGAACAGCATGTAGTATCTGCTGGCTTAAGTGGCGAGTTGTTTTGAATTAGATGCCGGTGCTGCAGCATTCGCTATAGGTGCAGAATATCGCCATGATAGTGGTTATTTTAACCCTGATCCTGTGATTGTTGCAGGTGAAGGTACTGCAGCGCAGCAAGATCCTACCAAAGGAAGCTATAACGTATTATCAGTATACCAAGAAGTCAGTGTTCCATTTACTGAGAAGTTACCGTGAGTTTGCTCTTCGATACGATGATTATTCCACTTTGGTAGTGCTGCACGTGAAGGTTGGTTTAACTTATAAGTTAATGATGAGTTGATGTTACGTACTGTGGCTGCAACGGGTTTCCGTGCACCAAATGTGTCGGAATTATATGGTGGTAATTCAGCATCTTATGATTACTTAGATGATCCTTGGTTAAATGAGTTAGATCCACAAATATTAGTAAATTTACACCTCAGATGAAAATCTTCAAGCAGAGAATCCGCAATCTTATCCACGCAGGTTTTGTGTTATTCACCATCCTATGTTCGACGGTGTTTATCAATGACAGTTGATTACTGGCGCTTCAAGTATGCAAATGCCATGCTTACTCGCCTAGACGTTCAGCCGGGTTTAGATGCTGTCATGCTGGAAATGTAAAAGCTGTAAAAACATTTAATATACCTAAAGATGGTGATCTCTAACAAAATTAACAAACCCTCTTACGTACGTGGGATATCAGATCCCAGTGGTGTTGACGTTAATGCGTCAATACAACTTTGATTGATAGGGTTAGATTGGAAGGTTCATAATGATTTACTTAGTTTGAATTTTGAACAAGATGAATTGAGTCATCCTGGCACCATATGTGGTATGTATGGTGGTTATGCTGATATCCGTATAACTTCTCGTGTCAAGCTGGTGTTTAAAAATTAAATGATTGTAAAGTGATTTATGTCAAATCGTTTTATTGGTGAGAGCAAATGCTATAGTAAAGATACCAAGGCTAGCATCCGTTCTTCTCATAATCTCGCTGCTAGCTATATATCCGCAGATTTGGTATACACGTAACTGGGTGCTAAAAATCTGACTGACTTCAGAGCCACCTTCGGTGCCAAGTGAAAATTCAGCGGGGTACGTGTTTCCTGAAGTATGTGACACAATAGGTCGTCAATTTTATATGCCGTTCAATGTCTGTTAAGTTCTAATCAAAAGCGTTAAGAAAAATAAAGTTATTCAGACTGTAGTATGATTTACGCCCATAGATTAAGGATTTAGTAATTGTTACAGCCCAAGAAGTTCCTGGGTGTCGTGTGATTATGCAGTGTAGGCCTAAATTAGTGGTATTTGACGTATTCCAGAAACCGAGCTTCCACTTTGTTTTTCTCTGTATTGACTCTACATATAATGTCACTAAACTTTCTATACCTTTATTTATGATTAGCGCCCTTAGCATATGAAATCACATCCACCAATGTGAAATAATTTCGGCGCGACTCTTGGCTAGTTTCAAGTTTTTTGACATTGATCGATATATTGATTTAGGCCTCGAAAATAGTTTGAAGTATTCAAACATCCTAGCTTATCGTTTTAACCTTTTGCGCCTATTTTCGTTAACTTTAACAGTGATATAGATGACCTAGATGTTACGTGTTTGCTGGCTTCACTACTAGACGGTGTTTCTGTTTATTGTAGTAGAATCATAGTTAGGGCAGTCGATATATAATTCGTGACAAGTCGACAGGTAAAAAACTTAACCACATAACACAACGACATTTGTCACTAATTAAAGTAGTACTAGTTTACTTTTAACACACGGCACCTTCCATTGAAGAAGTCTAATGACTGTTGAACCCACAGGCTCTAATAAGAGTGTTGATGGTGCAAATGGATTCGTCCGAAGAGAGGCTCACGCTAACACCCCTTTTTAGTGCTCTGTAACAAAAGGGTACAAAATAAACTGTATTAGAATCACAATAGGACAAATACACCTTACACTTCAACGTGATGGTAAGATATACGTGTACGTAGTCAAGACGTTTACCAATCGCTGATTCGGTCTCCGTTCACCCCGAAGGTAATGTCATACTTATTTCCTCTCGTTCACCGTTCAACATTCACTATGTGGTGATGGAACGTAGTGGTCCAAGAGTAACATAACGTACAACACACAATCCAATCCGAAGCTTCAAGGAGGATAGGCCTTATGTCTAGTCCGGTGTCGTTGGCACTCTGCACGCAATAAAAAGGTCACACCTATTGTAGCAGGGTGCATCACGTGCGAGGAAACACTTCCGCAGCGTAGCACGCAAAGCGGATGGATGTGGGATTCCAAAGGATAGATGCTGGGGGGCGGGTGGGGGGGGGGGGCGTGCGTCGCAACGAAACCTATACAGATAAAAACTTTTTGTCGAGAACACACAGGCAAAAGAACCTTACAATCCCTCAACCACATGTTGTTGGGTTCGAATACGACCAGCACTGTGGATTAAAAGCCAGACGTATCACAACCGCATACATCTTTTCCAAGTACATCCCTATATCGATCTGAACTACCCCAGAAGATCGACCGTGCGCAGCAAGAGTATTAACTCGAGCTCGGTCACCAGACCGAACGGTCAGCAGGTCGCTCCAATCACGGACATAGATTGATACCACAAAAAAAAAATACAAAACTGAGGAGGGTAGCGACATGACAGTGCCGTGTTGTCAGACGCGGTTAGACCATTTCTCAGCGACGCAAGATGGTGCGCGGCTGAGCTACCATTTCAATGTCTCAACAAGACAATGGTGGATTGCCCTAGGGCCGAGCAAGGTGTCTCTGTGGGTCCGCGGAGTCACGGCCACTGCGCAAGACACCACTCTCACGCCACTGGATAGGGTGTCCATAGCTTAGAAACCAGACAACGGAAGAGGAGTGGGGTCGAAGGCGCTTAAGCGAAACGACCTAAGAGAACAACCTCTGTACATAGGGGAGAGACCACAAACCACGGGTTAAACCGGCGTGGATTGTGCAATAATTCAAAAACCAAAATTGGGTGAAAAGTACCGTTGAATCTTGATGCTATCGCATTTGAACGGGCTTATGCTCAACTCTGTCTCTGTGGGCATGTCACAAGAACCAAAACAAAAAACACAAAAAGAAAATTAAAACCTCTAACGGTAAAGAATGTGCTTGGTTGATTTTCTCAATTTCGTTCGCGTCGCATTTTATGCTCAATGCGTAGAACAGTAGGAAAAGAAAATCAAAAATCCGCATGGGTTTATAACCCAAAAGCAAATCAAGTGCGGAACGTTAACGATGACGACATTATGTATAAGAAATATCACCCACAGGCAATTAGACGGACTCGCGATTCTGAGGTCAAGGCGCGCCCCGATAATGTTTTGCATTACCGACCGGTTCCGGCTGCGGAGGTTGCAGCATAATGAAAAAATTATGCATCGCATCGATTGTCACCATATGAATTTTGAGTTTCAGGCGCAATAAGTGCTGAGCCAAACCATTGATCACTTACTGCAACCGGTTAAGCAAGATAGAAATACCCAGGCCAATCATTCTAACACCCGGCCCCAAGCGCTCGACCCATCTTTCGATTTTTCTCCTGTGGCTGGGGCGCGTGCGGGTGATAAAGTGGCGGTCGTGCCTTATTAAAAAAGGTGAAAAAAAGTGCTTTAGCGATGAGCGTCAACGGGGGAAGGATCTCAATCAAGGGCATTTTTTAGACAATGAAAGACACATTGGCTGCCTGAAGCTTGGAAAATACCTTCGGCGTAGCACTATAAAACCGCCCAATGTGACTGGTAGCGTGGGTTGACAAATCGGATGGTGGTGTGATGCGTTTCAAAAGGTGTGAAGGCGGGTCGTGGTTTGCCCAAATTTGTCGATGCCGCAAAATACACGTGCTGGCCAGGGCGTCTGGCGAAGCTGTCCAGGCGGTGGGGTCGGGGGCACGTAGTCCGGGGGCGCGGGTGGAGGGCGCGCCCGCGTATGGGCAATGGTTACCGCTCTTCATAATTAGTGTGTGCCCGAAGAAGCAGCTACCGTACAGAATGTGAAGTTGTGACCTGGTTCTGTGTAAGCAATTGGATTGTGTAAGTACTTGGTGGGCTATCGGGGGGGTGCACCATGGTTGGTTCACTGCGTGTTATAAGGTGTGGCGGAGTACTCGGTCGAGTGTGAGTGGTGCTTGGGGTGCAATGTTCTCACAGCTAAGCAAGTGTAAACGTTGCTATGGTTGGTTTACCGTGTAACGGGCCGTGGTGCTGCGTATGGTCGAATCTGTGTTTTTTTTATTTACAACGCTGTATTTGGTGGTTGGTGATTTCAGAACACAAATTAGACATACATACCATCCATC
>CAEFZP010003335.1:0-2500 GCA_903064625.1 Mallotus villosus
CTCTAGTGCACTGACGATTGTCTAGCTCGGTGTGTCCTGACAATGCTAGCTCTAGTGTGTCCTGACAAGTGCTAGCTCTAGTGGTCCTGACAATGCTAGCTCTAGTGTGTCCTGACGATGCTAGCTCTAGTGTGTCCTGACGATGTTAGCTCTAGTGCTGCCTGACGATGCTAGCTCGAGTGCGTCCTTGTCTTGTTCCGACAGCCAGAGGGAAGAGCGGTGGTTTGAGGGGGTAAAGGAGATATCCCCGTCTTATTTATTTTTAATGAGGCTGAGCAGAGATCTGAGACACACGAAAGAAGAACGTGGCCTCACACTGGTTGGTGACAGGTCGGTCCCAATGCATTCGAGGCTTCTGGAGGCCAGGGCTTCAGTTTCGTTTACATTCATATTCTCCACCGATATATATTCGTGAGAGTGAAGAGCAGAAAGAGAGCAGAAAGGAGAGAGAGAGACAGAGAGAGAGAGAGCAAGAGAGAGAGAGACGAGAGAGAGAGAGAGAGAGAGCTTTGTTGCGTGCGTGAACAAAGGCATATAGGCTTGGGGCAGGATTTGCAGCAGGGAGACAGAGCAGAGGGGCAGACAGAGAGAGGACAGAGTCTTCAGGTCTGCTTCACAGTCAGAACGGATGCACTTCTCCCGGGTACGACACACCTCCTCTACCTCATCGTCTGCTTTCTCTAACCCCTGTGTGTCTGCCCGGGTGCCTCCGGAGAACACACAGCGCTCGTGTTTGGGGGTGATTGAGGCGGGGTTGGGGGTGTGCCCCTGTCGGATGTTCCATCCTGGTGGAGCAGGGGGTCATGGGAAAGCAACTCAAAACACACGCGTAAAAAGAGCGCGGGATACATACGATGACATCATACGTTTGGACATCGCTCGAACCTATCGTGCTGTTAGTCACAGAGACATTACGGTCGGAAAGGAGGAGAAAAAAAACCACAAGTGGATCACTGAACATTGAGATGGCGACATTCCCCGTGGCTAGGACTCTGGAGCCCCACTCCTGCTGAGCTCCACACGGCAAACCAGACCCCGGTCTCACCGGCAAACCACCCCGATCTCACACCGCGAACAGCCCCAATCTCACACGCGAACCAGACCCCGATCTCTAGCAAACAGAACATACCGCACAAGTGCTAAATATTCAAGTCTGACCCCATTGCACAGTTGCGAAAAGTATGCTCGAAATACACCGAGCCCACCCTCCTCCACCTGTATCGCCGCGTTGTCCAGACAACGGTTACCATGGCGACGTTAGTGTACAAGAGTAAGGTGTGTGATGGCTGGCGGTGGGGGGGCAGGGTGAGTCTCTGGTGTCAGGTCTCAGTGACAGGGGAGGACAGGGGATGGAACACGGGTAAAGGTGGCTGTCATGTCCGGTGTGTTTGGACAGGGCCCAACCGGTTGTCCCAGGTGTGTGTGTGTGTGTGTGTGTGTGGGTGTGTGTGTGTCTACATCGCTCCCCTCCCTGTGAAACCCTGCTGACTGTCCCCCCGATAATGATTCAAACACTGCCAGCACAGCGCTGGGGCTCTGGGAATTGACACTGAGGGAGAAAGAGAGAAGAGAGAGAGAGAGAGAGAGAGAGGAAGAGTAAGGAGAGTGAGAGTGAGTGAGAGAGGGGGGGATGGAGAGTGAAAGGAGGAAATTGATGAAAGGGAGAGTGACAAAATGGAGTTTAAAGATACAGGTAAGACTTGCGAGATAAAAAAGTGAGAGAGTAGTGTTTTTTATAGGGATGATGATGATGATGGTGGAGGTGGGGGGGGTTGTATTTAGAGACAGCTGGGAGTGCCACCTCAGCGGTGTGAGGTAGAGGGGCCTCTCGTCTGAGTCCCAGCCCAAGCCCTGCCAAGCTTCTGCCCTCGTGCCGAGCCGGCCACGACAGCTGGAAGAACTGCTGAGTAGACGGTTTCACGGTGCGTTCACTAAAACCGCGTTCAGCGGTGTGTTGGGTATAGCCTTACTTCCAAAACGTGCGGTAAGAAGAGAAAGAGAAACAGCGTGTCGTCAGACGACCCGTAGGTAGCGGCTAACAGCGCTAACGTGCATGCTGCGCTTGCGAGCAGTCAATGATGCGCGCACGCACAGACGATAGGGGGGGAGGGGGGGATGGGGGAGTTGCTATCGAAACCTTTCCTTCCAGTATAGAGCGTTGCAGTGCGAAAGCGCCACACGGAATAATCGTCCTGCGGTCCGTCGAGGTGCTGTGTAGAATGACGCTGGCTAGATGATGCCCTTTGGCCACGTCTATCGTGAGCGACAGCATAAGCAGAAGCGCTTAATTCACCTGTTATTTAAACCGACGGGCGACGAGTGAGTCAGTAAATGAACACATACGTGAAGACGCCACCATGAGTCTGACTCACTCGCAAACAGGGGATGCAAAAACACACAAACGCAACGCATTCGGCCCCGTAAACGTCACCGTGTCAGCACGCTATAGTCACGGGGACGGTCTCAGTGCATTTTCCAGGGGGAAAGAGACATGTAGGCT
>CAEFZP010003335.1:7500-81604 GCA_903064625.1 Mallotus villosus
CTAATTGTGAGCCTAACCACCTGACTGTTATTAACCTTTTGTTAATCAGTGCTTCTTCGCAGCTGTCACGACACTAGCGTCTATACTATATGATCTGGGTTCACGCCGAGCGGGCGTTGCCATGGCGACGGTGTCCGGGGAGACTGCCGTCGATTTTTTCCCGCAGGAACGAGGCCCTCCGTAAAGACACACGGAAGGTCATTCCTCAACCAGGGTTCCTTTCAACGACTGTCCATCAAAAGGGGTCGCCAGGCAACAAGCTGCCGGGCTTCAGCAGAACCTCTGGTAAAAAAAGAAAGAAGGTAAAACCCTCCAACCAAACCTGGCAACCCAGTCACTATCATGTGCCCTGTATTGGCCTTCATTTGCCATGACGCATACTGCTCCACACTGGCAACGTAATGACTCATAAGTTGTGGTACACTCATGGCTAGAAAGGTGACACAGGGCTGTATGTACACATACAAATATCGCATATAGTTTGCATCACAGTGTGATAGCCTAGTGTGAAACTGTGAAAATAGAATGCAGGGCAGCGGAATCGATCCTGCTCACATAGTCTGCTCCGAATCTTATCGTATTCTGTGTCAATGATGGATCATGCGTGTACACGGTTCATCAGCTCTGCTTCCTGTATCCTGGCGTGACGGCGACGCGGAGAGGCGTGGCCTCGCTCGTCATGGAAACGCCCGGAGCGTCGAGGAAGACGGACGGACACGACAGCAGACGCCAAGAGTGGTCTTCTGGACGCGTGGAGCGCTAAAGGCTTGCCCACCCCCACTTTTCCTTGCTTAACATCTCCATTGGGTGAAATTGATTTGGAGGCACTGAGCCTTGCGACAGAAGCAGCCATTATGGTCTGTCAGATTTCCTTTGCCAATCTGTCCCTTCGGGGGTTGTGGGGCCGGTTGCCAGGACAACAGCTCCCATGCCGTCCGGGCCCGGGGGGGATGGGGGTGTGTGTGTGTGTGTGGATGGGTAGTGGAGGGAGGGGACTTCGGGACTTCTATAGTTCAACATCGTGAGCGATGGAGAGAGAGAGAGAGGAGAGAGGAGAGGAGAGAGAGAGAGAGAGAGATGACGAGAGAGAGTGAGAGATGAGGGAGAGGAGTAGAGACGGAGCGAGAGCGGAGAGAGAGGGTGAGAGAGAGGTGATAGAGGAAGAGACAGAGAGGGGACAGATGGGAGAGAGAGGGAAAGAGAGAGGAGGGAGAGAGAGAGAGAGAGAGACGCGTAGAGAGAGAGAGAGAGCGAGAGAGAGAGAGGAGAGAGAGAGAGGAGGCACACAGGGCCATGGTAAAGGAATGAGACATGCAGTGTGTTGCACAGACATTGCTTGAGCACATGGCTAGATTAGGATCTCGTCGAGTGCAGTAAAGAGGATGATAAAAATGAATTAGGGTTTAAACAATGCATCCCAGGCCCAGGGGTTCAAAACAAACCCTGCTAATCTGGGAGGACTGAGACAGTGATCGAAATCACTGATTCTGTAGCCTGCAATATGCTGTGCACTGGAGAGCAGATGGTCCATGAGAGAATCGAGAGAGACGAGAGAGAGAGAGAGAGAGAGAGAGACAGAGAGGAGAGAGAGAGAGAGTTGAGAGAGTGAAGGACCCAGAGACTCACCAGTGTCTTGCAATGCAGTTTCTCTTGGCGCAGGGCGGCAACTTCAAGTTTGAGGGCCCGGTTCCTGTCCTCCAGCAGCTGAAAGTGGCTCACGTCGTGGACCGCGAGTCCGGCCGAGTGGAGGGGGGTCGCCTCGTCTCTCGGCAGGGGGGTCGCCTCGCTTCTCGGCTGCGACTGAAAAAGGAGAGAGGAGACGAGATACTCAAACGACTGAAAGGTATACAGGCCCCCCCGGGGGGGCACCGCAGTCCAGTTCTGACTGAGCGCTGTCATGTAGCGGGAAAGGGCTGAGGCCGGGGTGTGGCTGAGGCTGGAGCTGAGGCTGGGGTAAGGGTCGAGGGTCTGGCCGCGTCTGAGACGACAGCTGACCCGAGGGAACGGGGAGGGAGGCTGCCTCTGTTCCTGCCCGGCTGAGATCATCCACCCTCCGATGAACACATCCCACTCCCAGGACTCCATTTAAACACTTCATAGCCCCTGGGAAGGGTTGTACTGCTGCTCCCGCTGCTGCTGCTGTGTGTGTGTGTGTGTGTGGTAGTGTGTGTGTGTGGTGTGTGTGTGTGTGTGTGATCTCTCGCACGGGCCACATCCCGACCCAACACAGCACTGTGCCAGACAGAAAACCGCGAGAAGAACGGCGGGGCTTGTGACGCTGGCGATGTTCTCATGAAGTATTTTTGGGGGGGGAGAGTGATGTAGCACTGCGGTCTGGGGAGGCAGCAGACGGGCGGTGGGGGGGGGGAGTGCCCCTGTTGAGACCCCTAAGCGAGGCACTTAGCTCCCCCAGCCCATGCACTCGCCCCGGATCTATTCTCTCTCTTGTCGTCCTCTCTCTCTCTCCCTGTCACTCTCTCTTCCTCTTCTTTGCTTTTCCTCGCTGACCCTCTCTCTCTCTCTCTAGGCTCACTAGACTGAGTCTCTCTCGCTCTTCTTTCCAGTCAGTCCAATTTCCCCCCCATTACCTTGATTTAGATCCAGAATCCAAGAAAGGGAAAAAAAAGCTTTCACATGTGTCAGATTAGTGTTCCGTTGATGTTTCTGCGTGCCTGAAAGCTATTGGAGAATAGTCAACCTTCGCATGACCATTATAAAATAAGCCAAGTGATTTTCTCACAAAGCGTATTAACTAAACAGTAGATTGGAGTGTGATTATGCATGCACATACTGTGTGCACGCAGTATTCTACATTTTCTACTAACTGACTCTTTTAAAATGGATGTAAAAAGCCATTCAGGGTTGATTTTCGATGTTATTTCGAGTTACCATGACTATGTTTGCGATCTTTCTTGGTCTCCAAAGAAACAGGCAATTTGTAATCCTTGACACATGCCACGACAAATTGTAACGCTTGGGCATCTGTCACCTATCCAGTTGGCATTTGTGTGCATCTAATGTACAACAGACCACAGATCCCCTCTCTCTCTCCCTCTCTCTCTCGTCTCCCTCCCTCGCTCTATCTCTATCCCTCTCTCTCTCGCTCTATGATCCATCTCTCTCTCTCTCTCTCTCTCTCTCTCTCTCTCTCTCTATCTCTCTCTCTCTCTCTCTCTCTCTCTCTCTCGTTCTCTCTCTTACACACAGACACACCCACACAAATCCCCCAGAAAATCTAGCTGATCAGCCACCAGCAGACTGCTCACCAACCAAGAAAGCAGGCAGACAGCCAGACAGATCAGGCGGGAAGTGTACTAGCCAAGCAGACAGACAGATTGATATCCGACCAGCCAGAAATACCATCCATCAGGAAGAAAAAGCAGACAGGCAGAGGGTAACAGTAAATTCGACGTGATTTAGACCCAGGCTCCAACCAGCCCAAGTGTACTACCACACAGGTAACCGGCCAATCAGACGCGGAGGAAACCAACATGCTGAAACGGAACGGGGAAACCAATCAGACACTCGACTGGACGACACGGACAAAATCAGAATGATCACACAGCTGACAATAATCTTCTCTGGCTTTCGGTAATCAGCCAGATGGTGAAACTGTGCGCGAGGAAAGTACTCCACCATTGTTCCAGAGAGAGGATGGAAAACACGAACACGGAAGCTTCCGGTCAAGACGAAATGGCATTGTAGCTTAAGAAAGGTATCCTATGCCAGCCCCGCCCAGGACTAGCCAGATGTGTACCGTGCAGTCTAGTACAGAGGGAAGAGCTGCTGAGGTCCGTGCTGAGTGCGGCGGCGTGGCGGCGCCGGATCAGACCTATCCCGGAAATGGGAAACGGCCCGATGGTCCAATCGCTTCGACACTGAACGTACACAACTCCACGTACGTGACCTTAAGTCCTACAGTTCCCCCCCGTCGTGACGACCTTGAGAGACTTGGAGGACTGTCTTTTTTTGTCTGTGTCTCTTTATTTCTGCTCACTCATTTCCTATCTCTCTCTTTCTCTCTCTCTCTTCTCTCTCTCTCTGTCTCTCTCTCTCTGTTATGTCATCTCATCATACCTAACCCACACTAGGAATTTCTCTCACGCACGCACGTACATACATTCATTCATACAGACTGTTTATCCTGGCCTTGCCTTCCCTGGATCGAAGCTTGCACTGTCCCACATAGCCTTGAGGAGGCTCCGGGAAGCTCCGCTCCCAAAGGCGTACACACATCCACAAGTCCTATTGGCAGCAGCTGAGCCCAGCCAAGTGACGGGGCTTGACAACCCCCCACGCATAGCTCAGCTTTATGCCCTGGCCTGCCTGCTCCTAATTAGCTGCACACAGTAGCAGCACAGAGCCAGGCACGGTGCCACACACACAGTTAGCCTTGCTACGGTGCTCCACGGAGCCAAGCCAATCTTTCCACAGGCCCAAGTGTCATCCCCCGAGCCTGGGATGTCCATGCTATAGGCTAGGCTAGGCTAACATAGGCTACGCTAAGATAGGCTACGCTAGGCTACGCTAGCATGGACATCCCAGGCTCGGAGGGGTTTCACAGCTGTCTGCCTAAGCCCAGAGGCAGAGGAGCATGCAGGCATGCACCAGCAGCATCACAGCCTCATCCTTCCATAAACAGGCAGTTCGCGACCACAAATATAGACGGACACATCTGAATGCATCTGAATCAATGACAATAGTATTGCCGTTAGAGTCGTCTTACTGTTATTACTATTCAGTTATATGCTTTTTTTGTTGTTGTCTTAAAGCAAGGTGCTGTGTGATACAGGGTGTAGTATGGTATAGAAATCCAATGCAGGTGTTTTGTATTGCAGTGTCTACACAGACATGAATGACAATGTTCAGATTAAAAAGCCCTTACCTTTCAGGCAGTTCCCCGTTTTGTCCCAAAATGACTTTATCCTTCCTCCCGTCACGCCACCACCAGCTGACAGAGGTGACACTGCTGGTGGATGTGTGTGTGTTTTTTGTGAACGTGTGTGTGTGTGTGTGTGTCTTTCCCAGCTGCGGGCTTAATGTCTCGTCCAGTCTGCAGCTGTGGTAGGCTGCGACTCGAAGCACGGCGGGGGAGAGAGAGAGCCAAAAGCCAGCTCTCTCAGAGAACAAGCCAGCAACAGCACACAAGCCTGTGTTGAGGCGTGCGCATCGTCGTCTCTCTCTCTCTCTCTCTCTCTCTCTCTCTCTCTCTCTCTCTCTCTCTAGTTCCTGCTTTCTCTCACGCTCTCTACTCCCTATTAGCTCTCAGACTTTTCACGCCGCCTCCCTCCCTCACGCGCGCTCTCTCTCTCTCTCTCTCTCTCTCTCTCTCTGTCTCTCTCTCTCTCTCTCTCTGTCTCTCTCTCTCTCTCCTTCCTCTCTACACACGCGCATGCTCAGCCTCGCTCAAGTGCGTCGGCGTTCATCTCGTCGGTCGGCGCAAACCTCCGAGCGTCGGGGCGGAAACGATCGCATCGCGGATGAGCGTGTCCCCTCCTTCGCACGCGTCTCCTCCCTGCAGGCCCCCTCCCCCCTCCAGAGTCTCTCTCTCGTACACCCCTGTCTCCCTTATATTGAGGAGGAGGAGGGGGGGGGAGGGGTTCAATGATCTCAACACTCTGGATCACATCTCCTGGATCATATAACTGTTTCATATAGCTCTTAGTCTGCTCCCCCTCCATCTCCTCCTCCCATCCTCCAGAAATGCCAGGCTGATCCAAACCCACGAACCCTTCTCTCGGTCTCCTGAAAGGGACACGGTCCTCCTTAAGGCTTATAGAGTGAGAACATGAACCCAACCCCTCTAACCGCGGCGGTCACTACGGGTGAACCGTGTAGCCTCCCCTGCCCACCCACCCTCCCCTCCTCCTACTAGTCCCCCTGGCCAGCACGGTGAGAGCAGTCTGGTGTTTTAGTGAGATTACACTGTGATTGTGTGGGGCAGCGGCAGCTACAGGCTAGCCATCAGCAGCAATCAGTGTTCCAGTGATGGAGAGCAGGGAGAAGGGAGAGAGAGAGAGAGAGAGAGAGAGAGGAGCACTCTCTTTCACTCTGTTGCCTAGCAACCCTGGCTGCTCTCGGCTAGGTAACCCCCCCCCCTTCCCTCCCTCCCTCCACCCTTTCTCTCTCTCGGCGTGTGACTCTTTTCCCCCCCCTCTCTCTTTTTCTCTCTGCCAAGCTAATAGAGTGTCTTCTGTGTGCATTCGTTTTTTTTGGGACGCACGCACGCAAAAGGCATATTAGATTACGCTTCAGATTCAGCAGCAAACACAACCACTCCCTTGAAAATGCTAATCCATCTAAGGTGGAGAGGTGTCATTGACAGTGCCTAGAAGCCACACCCCTGAGAGGGTCCAATGGTGCGTCATGATTCCGCTTGAACTCTGATTGGTGGATACGGCCACTGATTGTATCCACAGAGCTATGCTGTCCCCTCCTGGACACATCTACAACGGCAGTTGTAATCATTTAAAATGATACATGGTCATGTCGTGAGGTAAAATCACCCCGGAAAGTAACACAAAGATGATGACTGAGGTTCTAGATGCTTCTGAGGAAGTGTATGCCTGGTACCTTTCCCTTGGCCTGCAGATGTATCTACAACGGCAGTTGTAATCATTTAAAATGATACATGATCATGTCGTGAGGTAAAATCACCCCGGAAAGTAACACAAAGATGATACTGCATACTGAGGTTCTAGATGGTTCTGAGGAAGGGTAATGCCTGGTACCTTGCCCTTGGCCTGCAGATGCTGCGTGGTGTTCCTGGCGCCGATGACGACCAGCTGCCTCCTGATCCACGTCAGCTCGGCCTGAGACTGCCTCAGCATGACCTCCACCTCGCTGGACCTGTGGCCTCGCATCACAGACTGACACACACACACACACACCACACAGGAAAACACACACAGGAAAACACACACACGCACACACAGGAAAACACACACACACACCACACAGGAAAACACACACACACACACAGGAAAACACACACAGGAAAACACACACACGCACACGCACACGCAATCACAAACACATAAAGACAGAGATACAGACACAGGAAAACACACACACGACACGCACTCACAAACACACAAAGACAGAGATACACACACGGACACAAACAAACACACGCACACACACGAAAGACAGAGATACAGACACATGAAAACACATAAAAACATGTAAAAGAACACACACAGACACACACAGATACACGCACACGACAGCGTGCATTAGCAATACACAGACACTGTAGTATACCATTTCAAAATGCACACAACACCTTCTAAAAGCACACAGGTGTGAGTTAAGGCAGAACCACACAGACAAACACACTGCATGACATCGCGCCTAAACACAAACACACTGCATGACATTGCGCCCCCCCGTCTAGCACTCACTGTTCCAACATGTAAACACACAAGTGTACTATTATCCTTTTCGTAGAAAAACTATGGTCCACCCGACTCGCTCCGGCGCACGTACCCAGGGAACGCTGCCCTTCTCCCCCCCAGAAGACGGCGTCTCTCCTGCTGGAGGTGGCTATGGAGGACTGGCTCTCCCCTCGCCCGGCCTCACGTCCTCTCCCCCTGCCCTGCATGCACACCAACAGGCGGGGATTATTGATATGTGTTCTCCACTCTGTTACATAACAGAGAGAGCAGAGGGGATTACTGTGTACCACGGGCTCTACAATGACAGGAGGAGCCTCGGAGCCAAATCAGCTTTTATCAGCCAATACGAAATCCCTCTACTACTCTCCACTTCTCTGTACTTGACCCTAGCCTCTCACACACACACACACACACTCTGTCGTCTCCTATATACTATCGCATGTACCGACTCGACACACCAAAGAGTCAGAGGTTAATGCATGTATGTCGCTGAGGGAGCCTTACCCAGATTATACTCGAGTGACAGTGCACGTTTATGACGCATCATTCGTTGGATTTTATAGGATCTTCCCTGACGCGTTGAACTCCGGAAAGTTCTATAGGAGATAAGCCTGAGATAAGCCTGGGTCTCTCCGTGACCCTAGAACTGCCGGATGGATGTGTGGAAGGTGCTTGGAGCGGATGGTGAAAAATGGCAGCTATTAAAAACACACCGCGCTTCAGACGGGTTAGGGGATGAACACTAGATGGCAACATCCTCTCACGATGGGCGAGAGCTCGCTCTCTCTCGCTCAGGCATCTGATTGATTTCTCACGGAACGCTAAAAAGCCACATCGATCACACCTCCGTGCACGTCGGCTGTCTGAGAGGGTCGGACTCTGAAAACAGAGCTTGCTTCTATATGGGGTGGACAGCCTATATATCATGCATTCGGGCTGACTGGAGTTCTTACCTGTATGGACTGCAGCCTCAGACGGTAGACTCCCTCCTCCTACATCCTGCTGTCGATTCCCTCCATCGTTCCCTCATCTAAACATCCAGCCCGGAGATGGTTGGCGTTCTTGACTGACCTGTTCAGAGAATGTTTGGGTATCCCTTGAAAGTCATAGACACTTTTCAAATTCTGACAGTGAACATCTCCTGTTGATCATTATCACTGACACTCAGCATTTGTGGTGGATTTACAAACTGTTAAGTGGCTTTACAAAGCCATCCCAATTCTACAAACCGAACGAGTTTGCTCAGCTCTCTGTAATCTCAGCTCTTCACACCTAGGCCAAATTGGGTATTGACTCATCTTGGACAGCTCGTGTCCTCCGGCAGGGTAGCAAACACAAACACAGCTACTCGCCCTTCTCTGTTACATGTACCCACCTTGAGTCCACTAACATCACACTCACCCGCTGCAACCGTAGACAGCAGTGAAGTCCTCATTAAGGGTACCGAGGCTGGTGGGTGCAAGCTAAGCTAGTGAACGGATAGAGAGGGAAGAGGACTGTTTACCACTGTGCCACCTCTCCAGTTTAGGCCAGCTAGGTTAGCATGCAGCTACTCTGCATGCAGTTCCACTCACTCCCTCACATAGCATTGTGTGGCTAGCACTTGAGCATGGTGAGAGTTAGCCGTTGCCAGGACAACATGAATCATTCATTTGTTGTGATTCTGATTCATTTTGGATCTCGGCCCGATTTTTCCCAAAAGAAAACATCAGTTAGTACATGCTTTTCAGTATATTTTTCTTGAGTTGATATGAATTCCCTCTGCATTTTAAAAACTACCCATTTTGAGATGGTAGTAGGCCTACAACAGTCAAAAGTATACATAGTTATAGCTTCACAAATAGTCTATCCATTGGACTTACCTCTGGCAGAGTTCTTCATGCTAAGCATTCCCATCCCTTCTCATCTTTTCACTTGTTCCCCAGACAAAGCCTCAATGACCCAAGGCCTTGTCATCCACGGCATTATATAACACAGGCAAGCGTGAGCCAAAGCCAAGCAGACAAGGTAGAATGTGCTGATTCCCGCCTGCATCCCACCCTCCAGTGTGTGTGTGTTTGGCATGGTCTAAATGTTAGAACGTGTCCTCCCCTCTCCCCATCGCAGTGGGTTATGTACTAAGCACGGTTCCAGTCGTAGTGTGTAGACTGTGTGTGGTCGTGCTAGTCCTAGGGGGATTTGTGTTCTTTCTCTCGGATGTCTTGTTCTTCACCGTGGACTGCTTGCCGTTTGGCCATATGGCAAACAGGGGCTGTTCGAAAAGGGATGAGCAGAGAGAGACGAGAAAGACAAATGGGATAGCCCACCTGTTTTTAGGATTAGGGGAGAACTTGACCCGGGAAATGTCATACTTCCTGCTACTTAACCATGAACCATTCAAATGAATTTTAGAAATCGAGCCAAGCTTCATTTGAAACGGGAGAGGCTGACCAAGCCAGGTCTGGCGTATGGTGTCTATTAATAGTCATCTATTGCCATTATTAGTCACCAGATTTGGCTGTGCCTTTCCTGGCCGTGGCAACTCTGCCCAGGATGGGTCTGTGAGAGACTGGACGCCTCGGAGGATTCCCGTGTGTGCGGAGGACAACATGGCTGTGACAGGGAAGGACTGGACTGTTTTCCACTTCCTGTCTGAAGAAGATGAAACACTGAGGTCGAGGAGAGGGAAGAAAGAAGTGATGGACACGGAGGAAAGAAAGACAGGATAGAGGGGTTTGGTTTCCCCTTGCTCGGTGGTACGGTAACCTCGACAACAGATGGAGAAGGCAGTTTGTGACCAGTGTTCCATTCACGTTGGCAAGCACAGATGTGATCGTACGATTATAACCTTCCTTTTTTACTGAGCTACAGGCCAAAGGAATAACTAGGGGGTTAGTTGGCAGAAATGATGGGTGGAACATATTGACTTATCTAAATCATAGTTTATTATGAATCGAGTGGCAAACAGACAGACACTACATACAGTCAGTTAAAGCTGGAATCTCTTGACAAAGGACATCATCCCCTGCAGGTACAAACGCTGCACCTAGGCAAACGTAACCATCGTCGTCAGGCACTTGAACAAAACCCCTGGCGTGTGCATCTCCCCGTCTCCACTTTAAAGTGTGTTCGATTCCAATGTGCTCCCTTCCACTGGCAGTGTCTCGATTCTCAATATGAGATAAAGGGTTTCAGGGCCTTCATGTCAATCCATGGTCGTTCGCATCGCCAGACAGGTACAGAAGCATCAGAAAAAGCACTTTGACTTTCAGTTCTTTCACTCGGCAATAATTCAGTCATCAATGTCATGAAAAGATTATTATCGCTGCCGTCAAGACTGTTACAGATTAAATAAATACCACAAAGTCATTCTACCAAAAAGACTTATCTATAAAACTAAAAATACATCGTACATCCGTTAGCAACAAACAATACATTGTATTGGAGGCGAGGTAGAATCCATACCTTTTGAAAGGGCGAGCGTGCATCACTTACTTACAAGCACAGCAATATATTCCCGTGTAACCAGAGATATCGTGGGGCTTGAGTGGAGGCGCAGTAGAGATGTTTGTGTGTACACAAGTGCAGCCACGTTGAACCTTTTTGCTCATCAGAAAACTCACACGTTTCAAGTCAAAGCATGTCAGTTAACGATGTTTCGGTTGAAGGTTGAACACGGTGTCGGGTGAATACAAGATGTTTCCAACCCCTATCTTCTGGCCTTCACTCGTGGTTGCAGAGGAAGAGCTGTGCTGTGACGAAGGCACACTGTGGCCAACACGCTGTGCAAGAAGGCGCGCGGGGACACAACACCACGGAGGAACAAAAGGACAAAAGAAAGAGAAAGACAAATTCGGGATCAGCTGCATTTCCCAAATAAGTACTTTACAGTCTTCTACGTGTGCAAAATGCTGATGTAGTGAACTCGTAAAAAGCCAATCCCTCAGCAGTTCAGTTCAAACAGAATGGGTTAGGACCCGATAAGATACTTTTCTCGTTTACAGAAATAGACCCAACATCGGACCTCTGGAATCCTCCTGTGTCATATTACCCCCAAACAGCAATTAGCTTAAAAAACGGAACGAGTTTGCTCGATGACAGAGACAAGGTAATTAGTGCAAAGCGGTCATTACCTCGACATGTGAGGTTGAGATTAGGTTTTAGGCAGGCCCACAGACAAACCAACGATAAGTGCGATTATGGCGACCAGGATCAGCACAGCTAGGGCAATTATGACATACTTCTGCCAAAGCAAACAACAAAGAAAACAGTGTTAGGGTGCTGACATGACTGTCCTTGGTGTTAGTACAGAATAACAGAATCGTGTTGAATCCG
This sequence comes from Mallotus villosus, assembly GCA_903064625.1. Taxonomy (NCBI): domain Eukaryota; kingdom Metazoa; phylum Chordata; class Actinopteri; order Osmeriformes; family Salangidae; genus Mallotus; species Mallotus villosus. The sequence goes on from CAEFZP010003335.1 coordinate 19,212, forward strand.
TTCATAACAACTGTATTTCATTGGCTACACATTGGTCTATGGGAGTTACTGAAGAAGAATGTACCAAATCTTTTTTAACAAAAACTTTTTTTATTTTCAAACAATATTTGACACAAACAGAGCACAAGAACACACAGCACATTTTTTTATAAAAAACGGCAGTTCAGGCCTGAGATGAAGCTTCACAGTTCTGAACTTTAACAGGCAGTTTTAGGACGCTGAGCTGTAATTTACAGTGCCTGGGCTGGGTGAGACTGTCTGCTCAGATACCATCTCTCCCTCCGTTATTAAACCTGACAGGAGAGGTCCTGGGAGGGAGATTAGCTGCCCGGTGATAAATTGAATAGAAAGTTCCGGCGTGCCAACGTTAGCTTCCCAGCGTTAGGTCTGACACGCTGACCTTGAACAGGACATGAGGTGCCTTCACAGTGCTAAGCTTTATTGGCCTGGGGGTGGGGGTGGGGTCAGTGCTAGTGAGCCAGGTTATGGTTGGAGGGCTTTACTGTATAGGGGCGGTGGGCTCTGGAGGGGCAACAGTCGCAGTGTTGCTGCTCTTGAACAGGCTGGGGAAGAACTGTAGGAAAAATTGAAGATGTAACATATTTATCCTGTATAAGAATGATTCTGTTCCAGTTTCCTTGTGTGCAAAGAGAGGCCTAACCCCAAATCTGAACTCTGGGAAACACTAGGCTTACATAAACAAGGGGGAGCTGGGCTCGACAACTATCTTTCTGGAGATTTCATAAAAGAAGTGGGGGAGAAAAGAAGCAAGCAATAAAGCTTTCTTAACTTGTTCACCGACTGACCGTGCAATTCTTGATAGACTAATAATTCTGACAAGAACCTTACCCTGCGCGCCTTTTTCTGGTACCTCACCGCCTTCTTGGTCTCCCCTTTGGCCGAGCCCACGTACTCTGCTGCCGTGGAGACGTTCTTCTCGATGTTGTTGATCATCTCCCCCTAGCGGGCACACGGACAGGAAGTATTCAGCATAATGCTATTTTCTAATATCTATAGATATATATATATATCGATAAGTATGGTGGCTCATCTAGGTTAGGAATCATTATTTGAGGTTTTGATTGGCCGCTAGGGTTTGCCAGGAGGAGCAGAACTAAAGAATTCCATCGTACCTGCACTTGATAATGATGATAATGACAAACCCGAAAGCGAACTGGAAAGAGCCTGGTCTAACCTGAGTGTCCACCAGCATGGCCATGTCCACAAACATGTCATGGAGCTCCCTGATGCTGGACTCCAGGCGGATGATGTCCTGGTGACGGGACTCGATCTCGGTCAGGGCCTGCCGTGTGATCTGAGAGTCGGAGATGATCTGCACGGGGAGGGGGAGAAGGTTACGGCTTTGGGTTTTCATCCAGCGAAGAACAAGGGGAGCACCGGGGAATCATAGCGACACAAACACCCCTGAGAGCAGCATGAGGGCTGAGGAGCGGCCAGGGGGACAGTGGGCCAGCGAGGGGCTGGGAATGGAACCACTCACATCGGAGGTGAAGATGGCGGGGTTCTCACTGTGCAGGATCTCCTCCAGCTCCTCGTCTGTGGTCATGCGACCAGCTGCAGCGAAAAGACGACAAGCGGTCAGCTTTACCAAAACCCACCGAACAGGAAATCAATTGATGGCTTTGTGTGCGTTCCTTTTATTTTTTTCAACAGAGACAGCAGGTGAGACAAACACACACACCCTTTCCTGCCTAGTCACCTGACTGGAGTCGATTCGTCCCCTCCCCCTACCTCGAGCTACCTTAACGACCGCTACCATGGCAACCCCAACACAGGGGTCTAGTTGCGAGCTCCTCTTTCAGGGCCTCAAGGGGAGTTTCCCAGGGCTCTCCACTGCCTTGTGGGTACACTCCAAACAGTCCACAGACGTGAGGGTGGAAGGTGAAAGCGGGTTGAGATGTGGGGAAAAGAGAGGAACGTGTTTTGTGTGCTTACTAATCTCGAGCTGCCTCTGAATCCGAGCTTTACACTTGACCCTGAAGGTAACTTGGGTCTCGTTGTAGCTGGTCATGACGTCCACAAACCAGCGGGTCAGGTTTGTGTGCTGAGGACGGGGAAAGACAGCGACAACAGAGAGGTGAACTGAAGGAGGAACTACAGTAAATGTAATTTCCTCTCCCCCCCCTCTATAAACGAGTCATCTTCTACCTGGTTCTTCTGGATGCGCTGGTCCACCGAGGCAGTATTTGCATTCTCATCTTCGGGCAGACTGTCCTGAATGGCTGCGAACAAACAGCACAGCACAATAAAGTCACATGATTAAACAAACAAGCACGAGTTCTCCATAATAGGCCATTATATCACAACCAAACATAGCATAGAAAAAAACAGGCAGTTAGTGAGTTGAAACACACAGGGTATGGCAGCAGGCAGTTGATCTCTTATCTTTATTGATGCTGGTAGTAGCAAGGGGGAGAGCCATGCTATTGCAGTGTTATTTGTTCACCTGTGACCAGTATGTACGCACTGACTTTCCATGGTGGTTCATTTGCAAGTCAAATCCCCTGTGTACTCGACAACCCCTGAAATAGGGGAAGTTTCCCGTCACCCTCTCCGACACGGCCGCGTCACACACCGGCACACGCTGCACGCACGCCAACGGATGTTTGTTCTCGGAAAAACGTTAGCCGTGTGAACTCACTTTTTAACTTGGCCCGAACCGCGTTGGCATTTCCCTTGATGTCATTGGTCAGCTGCTCCAGCTCATTTTTGGTTTCTGAGAGAGAAAACAGAGCAGATGGTATTTTCAGGAAGTAAACATTGTATGAGTTGACAGTTCAGGAACAGTCACACGGAGGGTGTCACGGCAACAAGCCACAAAACTTCATGCTAGCTACTGTGGAACTGATTTGGATATTGCGAAATGGAGAATATTAACTAAAGTATACCCATCAAAAGCACTGCTACTTCTTGCCAGCATATTGAGTAGGGCATGAATAAACCAGCACTTTTCATCAATGTAAAATGAACCAATGGGAAACGTGAACTATCAAGGGAATAAACCAATGACGTCATATTCAGCCAAATCGTTTCTCTTACTGCTCCAAGCTGTTTACAGTGGTGAAACTGATTTGATTTTGAGCTCTCGCTAGCTTTTTCTGTCCGGCTCACTGGCATTTAATTGTAATATCTGACATTTGTCTGAAAATCGACACCTGAAGGTAGGAGTGTTTGTGTGTGTGTGTGTCTTCTCACAACAAGTGCAGGGAGAATATAAGGTAGGGCTGACCTTTAAACGGTTTCATTCTTAGTGCTTGCTAAAATCTTCACTCGCATACAGAATCCAACACTTGGAACATTGGACTAAAGCGCATCAGTGGACCCATGCGAAACTAGAGGGATTACGTAACGAAACTAGCCTCGGTGCATGCAAAACAGAGAGCATTAAGGCCTACTCACTCTCCTCGGGATTAGGAGCAGAGAGGATGGCACTGTGCTTCTTTACGACCTCTTCCAACTGGGAGGAGATCTTTTCTACGAGGGATCTCACTTCCCCCACCTAACACACACACACACAGACACACACACAGAGAGACACACACCGTCACAAACTTGGCACAAATTGAAAAGGTTAGCAACATTCCTCCCCTCCTTTAGAGACAAGAGTACATTGGCCTACCGTTTTGAAGAATTCATCCATGGGAATATTATGACTTTCAACCGAGATGCTGACATCCTCCACATTGTAATTCTGTGAAACAATCGCATCACTTTAGTGCACTGCTCGTCAGTGAAGAGATAGTCTAATCCTTAACCGCAAAGTAATTACACATCGAACATAATGTGTATCTAAAGCAAGACTCGTCATAAATGTTGTTTTGACAATGTCTGAGAAAGAAAACAATACATTTGATTTCCAACGTTATATTTGGCCATTGTAAACAAAAACAAACAAAAAACAAAAGTCTGTAAAGTTTCGAATTGTGTACTTCTAGTATTAAAACGATCTCATTCTGCTGGCAGTTAGGTTACGTAAACACGTCTTTGGTGAACAATAATTGTCCACTTAAATAGGCTACAACGTGGAGGGCAACACATCCACTGCCCCATAGGACTCGACTGAATTCTCATAATACTTTATGTGCGCTTTTTTAATAAGCCATTAGCTAAAATAGCAAACATATACTTACAAGATGTGGAGAAAGACTGTTATGTAGATGGAAACAATGTTTTTATTCTATTTGAAAGGCTACTCACGACTGTCAGGTCTGCCAGGCGATCCCTCATTGCGGCCTCCTCAAATTGTTCAAGAAATTACAAAACCACAGAAATACAGTTGACATTACGCTATTTTCCAATTACGTAAATGATGTTATTGGAAGGAGCAGCCTAGTTTATCCATTTTGGCAAAGTAGACATTCTCCGCTCGCACATCGCAGCTCAAGACCGCTGCTGAGGGGCAAAATGAAAGGGAACGCCTTTACGCCTGTACGCGCCCTACCTGGTCTCTCGATTGAGCGGTGGTGCCTGGTGTCTGTTCAGTGACGCATTCACTGTCATTTTGTGTGGAGTCACTGTTTACTTTTGGAAGTGGAAGACACTTAGCCTACCTGTCTGATTCGTTAGCTTTAACTTTGTTATCAGTTTAAACTTTGTTGGCTTCTGAAACCATGCATGACCTGTATCACAATACGCGTCAGCCATCAATAAAACAACAGCGGAAGTTGTACGTTTATTGTCTGGTGTTCATCCCTTTCTTTTCTAGACTAACGACTCTACGGAGATCACCCACATCTCAGGTGGCTAGAATGGCGGAACTAGGTTAACTGCAGGTCAACGGCAGGTCACGGAGGTTACAGTTTATGATGGGACAAAAAATCCCAGAGCTAATGAGCCACCTGTGTAATAATACTATTTTTCAACCACAAGAGGACGCTATTACCCGTCAACAAGATGCGAGGATGTTTTGAAAAATAGACCTGTCCGCCGCTACTGGCATCTTTTTGTACATCAGCTTTTGCGAGACTCGATGTTTGTGTTAATGTAGCCTTTGCATGTGTTTGTCCCTGCCCTAGAAGCCCCAATCTCAATATCCTTAATTTAACAATGCCGGAATCGCATGTGAGTGACATGCCCCTATTCAAAAAGTGTATCTAAAACTTGAAATGCGTGTGTGCTTCTGCACCCATTAATAGATAATGAATGATCTGATTAAAACATAATATGCCTTTAATACATTTTTCAATTGTTAGTGAATTACGGTTTCATGTTTTATTTAAATCTAGGCTACTCAAGGATATTAAAGTATCAAATAATACAATGTCTCAAGAGGCCAATGTGCTTTCAGACCAGTAGTGTGCACACACACTCAAGCTCGGAGAAAGATATCTCAGTCAAGGTTATAATGAGGCCGTTTTTAAGGGACTATGGAGTCAACAGGGTGGACAAGCCCTGCTACCATGGAAACACCAAGACTAAGGAAATACCACAGACAAAAAGGATTTCTTCCATGAACACAAGGCCAGAATATAGTACAGGAAGTGAGCCCCTATATGTCTTTACACTCAAGACAAAGTAGTGCACATCGCTTTAGAGTACTGTTCTCAGGGCGTAGGTTTGCATAGGGTCGATACGATCAAAGTTTGGGAAAGACACAATCGTCCCCACCAATATGTTGTTAATTTTCGAAAAAAATAATTTGCACAATATATTTGTAAAACTTCGTATTATTATCTATACTATGTTCGTCGCCCAGAAAAGTGAAAAATAAATGTCCAAGTTAACCAATGCGCCCTTGCGCCTGCGACACAAAATGATGTAATTTAAGTTAATTGGCTGACTCGTGACTTGCAGAAAGAGAGCTGGCAGTACGCCAGGAAATAATAAAGCCTCATATTAGTATTTCGTTTGGTTTTAGAATGTATATTTTTGACCCTTTTGTGCTTTATAGATCACCCAAAAAGAGAGATATCAGAAGTTTTTTCACCACCAGAGTAAGTAGCTATCAAGAAGGTCGTTGTTAGTAAACTATAGCGTCTGAACTTCCGAGGAAAACTACAAACACGGTGCAAACATGCCAGCCTTACATCGCCACCCATTCTACAATGTAAACATGTTTTGAAAGTTGTTAGTGTAGTAGTAGAGCATGTAACCTTTACTTGTACTAAATCTATCCCTAGCGTCTGCAATCTTTCGACCAGTGTGTTAGCAGCAGCTCGTTTTGTTGAAGCCAGAAGGATAAAGCTAACCTATACCCACATAATTAGACCGTGCGTATTTAGCCTAGTACCAGCAGGCTACTAACTCAAAAGTGATATTAACTGGTAATAAATAGGCCTATATAATCCCTTGGATAGTAATATGCCTATCTCTGTAATCTCGACCAATGTCAGCAGTCAACTAAGCATGGTTAGTGTCTGTATTAAATTGCTGAATTACTGTGCAGGTAAAACAGAACCCTGAAGCAGATGTAGAGCAGGTTGGTGATGAATCGGCATCAGGGGTTCAGGTGAGAATTGTCCAATTTGGTAAATATTGCATTAAATTGCAGTTTTGTAAGGGATGTTTAGACAATGTTACAGTGTGAATGTTATCATTTACACTTAAAAAGGCGCTATACATTGGGATGCCCAAATGTATGCATCATATATGATTTAATTGCTCAGAAGTCCAGTACAAATGATATAGGCCTAGTTACAGCTCCATAAAACCTTAACCAATTACCTACATATAAAACATCAAAAAATCTGAACAGACAAGTGTCCCTACCAAAGCTCAGAACAAACCTACGCCCTTGGTTACATTACAGTAGTGGCTATTTAATACTGTGTAAGCTCTCTTTCCAGCCAGCATAGCTCCCTCCCGACATCCCACATCTATCGTCAATAATATACTTACCTGTCCCCTTTGCTTGTGTGTTGTGTGGTTACATTTATAGTGTTTTGACTACTAATGCTACTCTCCCTATTGGCTGCCAGGCAGACAAAAACATCCCCTAATTATTAATTACCATCCAATCACAAACTGCATTACAGATGCAAGACATGTCAATGACAAACTGGCTAATTACTTTGGGTTTGTAATCTCTGATCAGCTGTTGGGTCAAATTGAACTGTGCCAGTGGCGTTTTCCATGTTGACATCACTATCTCTCTTGGGGAGCAAATGGTGGGAGCGAGAGTAGGATCGGATGTTCCTGCATGGCTACAAGAAAGTCTTCTGACACCAAGGCTCATCTCCCACTTTATTACCACCAACAGCTGGAAGAAACAAAACCAAATGTTGTTCACTCAATGCGTTTTTACACAATGCATGAGAAACACATTTCTATAGAGGATTAGGGTGCTTGATGAGGACGATGAATGCTGCACAGTATCGCCTGATTAAGGAGATTTTGTATTTGCATGTGGTTCAGGAAGAGAGACTTTCATATTTAGTTTTAGCCTGTAATCTGTCTGTGCTCCTTCAACATTGCATGTCCAGATGGCCCCTGTATGAGAGAGCCTGGTAGGATTGCATGGCTATCCTATGTGACTGGTAATGAGTTTGAGGTATGTCAAAGACACTGTGTCAAAGACACTGTGAGGATGTTGTCAGACTGCAGTAGAACAGATGGTGTACTGTGCAGATTCTTACACCAGGCCTCTGTAAATCTGTCTCTTAACTCAAAATGAGTTAGGAATTTTCGATCCCTTGGCTACTAACTAACTTAACCGTCTCAGAACATAACATGGAACAATGAGCGTAATGTTACAATGAACTGGATTACTGGAAGAATTTCAGTAGCATTTTTTTTTACGATACTATATAACACCGGAATTAATTCTCAATGTTTATATCAATCTTGCGCCAGACTGCTTAATGGCTAGGTGTTCTTTTCCCTAATAGCCTGTTGGAACAGGCTGAAACCTCAACAGCCACAATCATTTCTAAGTTCCTTTTGTTAAGGTCTAATTTACACCGGCCAGAATAATTACAGTAAGTAGTAAAATTGTCGGTCCCGCATTGTGTTTCCTGCCAGATCCTCCTTACTACACCTGGCATCCTCCTCTCCCCTGACACGCCGCTTTGATTTCTCAAAATTAATTTTTATAATCTATTAAAATGCAATTTTTAGAAATGGAGTGCGCTGTTTTTGCTGGCACCGGTGAGTCTAGACGAGGAAATAAATATGAGCCCACCCACGTGGCACGGAACAATCCGGTGGAGAGGACGCCCTGCTGGGCTTCTCTCCGGCCCCTGGAGTAGGAGCCTGGTTCTAGGGTTCTGGTTCTAGGGTTCTGGTTCTAGGGTTCTGGTTCTAGGGTTCTGGTTCTAGGGTTCTGGTTCCTGGCTAGTCCCAACACCAGGGCTCTCTCTGCTCCGGAGGGGATATTGCCCTGCATTCTGCACTCAAGAGATTATACTGCAAACATGCATCATGTTTTCATATCGAGGCACATTGTTTTAACTCCTATTAGGCTTCCATTTTTATGATGGTAGGATACATTTCACGCTGTTAAGAATACTGCACCTTTTTCTTTCCTTTTTGAAAACGCTGAGAAGGAAGATTTGGAGTGAGGAACAGAAGTGTTTGACTTGCACTGGCCTCTTAAATTGAACCCCTCTGTTTCCTCAACTCAAAGTCTTCCTTCTTTTTTCCAGAGCTGTATATCTGGACAAAATTTCAGCCTTCAGGACACTGGACATTCATTAGGATTCCTCCGTCAGGTCGATTATCTGCGTATCTGAGTACTCTGTCGGAAACGGACAGGTCCTCTTGATGTTTTGTGAGAATCTTGACAGGTTTGCATCGTGCGAGCAATGTGTTTCTTGACATCTAGACTGATATTGAGGATGACGCCTAAGTTACTTGCTTAGCAAGTGGCTGCCACAGAGATGCTGTGAAAAGCTGTTATTGGTTTTTACAATTAAATAGTGTGTTGGCATAATGCACATTTTTCGACAGGGAGATTTTGAATGCGTTGGCCTCGTCTGCCTCTTCCTCACATAGATTATCCATGGCCAGAGACTTCCTACCCCTCTACAGCCTGATTTATTCATCGTTCTTTTGCCCGGAAGTGCCGCTGGTTTTTCTACAGTGTGACTGGTTGGAACAGCAAAGCTCCTTTAGAGACGGAAGTCTCCACATTATTACTGACCTATGATGGCATGGATCTTCGTGTGCCCACTTTTTTTGAGTCTGTCGCAAAAGCCACGAGGCTAAATCTGCTGTAGCACCGCTTTTGAACTCGCAAAAATACTGTGACATTGATAGCAGTTTCAGCTATAGTCAAGACTTCGGAAATCTGTTTTCCAAGGACAGAGTGTAAGGCATCAAGCCTTGGAGTATCATTAATAGTTTAGAGACCATTCCATATCCATAATGAATGAATCGCTCGTTTTTGGACTGTGGGTAAAATGCTGAAAAGTCGAACCAACTACCAGATCTTATTCCTCAGACATATCTGCTTGAATAAAAAATGAAAGGCTTGTACAATGAGCGTGGCGAATCGTCTGCTTATGAAAGAGGACTCTTCTCCAAATCAATTAAGCATGGATAAATCATTACGGGCACCAAGCTTCAGTGTGACATACAGACTCCGGAGACTGAAAACAAGCAGGGTGATAACAGAGAAGACTGGGGCAGGCCACTGGGGCAGGCCAGCCTTAAAATCTCATTAAACGCATATCTTTCCCCTAAAGTATTGTAGTTGGTTCCTGAATGTGTCCGCATCGCCAAATGAAAACCCTTGGATTATTCCGTAGATCTTATAGCATCATCTATACTCCATTACCTTTTTACTTAATAAACCCCATCATACATACAGGCTTAGCTGTATAGCTCCATGATTGATCCGGGTTTTACTGCTGGGTATCACTGAAGCGACTGGTACTTAGCACTCTCCTCCAGGGGTAGTGGAGTGATTGAGATGCAGACGTCGTTGTCGCTGTTTCTTCAGCCGAGGATGTGCCGCCAGAAAAACAATGCTCCAGGGTTTGTCACTCGCAGAGAGAGAGATTAGCGATCATGGTTCAAACGTAATCCAAGCATTTGAATATGTTTGTCGGGGTAAATAAACGCTAGATGGCAGTGTTGAGTGAACAGTTGTGGGTTAGTCAGGTGGAAACAGACAGGGTATTTTGACAAGGCAGTGGACAGAATATAAAACAGCAGTGATGGTTATGAGCGGTGTTGTTTATTTCGGTCGACTTTGTGAGCTGATCAAAGGTATTGCGTCTTCCTCTTGGATCAAGTCAGGCTTTGATTGTCCTCGGCTCATGGAGGGCTCGGAGTTTCCTCTCCACACATGAAAAGTTTTCCCCTAGTTAGGGTAATACACACAGACACACTGGAGATACACCCCAAGTGATAGTGTGTGTGTGTGTGTGTGTGTGCTTGGTAGAGGCTGTTATGAACACTGAGCATTCCATCCTGCCCATCCTGCACTATCCAGTCTGAGTAGGGGAAAGTCTTGATTGCCACGTGAGCAACTGTGTGTGTGTACAGTGCTTCTGTGTGTGTAGGTACCACACTTTAGTGTTTGTGTGTCTGTGGTGTGTGTGTGGATGTGAGTGTGGTGTGTGTGTGTAGATGTGAGTGTGTGTGGATGTGAGTGTGGTGTGTGTGTGTGTGGTGTGTAGCAGTGTGGTGTGTGTGTGTGGTGTGTGTGTGTGTGTGTGTGTGTGTGTGTGTGTGTGTGTAGCAGTGTGGTGTGTGTGTGTGTGGTGTGGCAGTGTGGTGTGTGTGTGTGTGTGTGTGTAGCAGTGTGGTGTGTGTGTGTGTGGTGTGCAGTGTGGCAGTGTGGCAGTGTGTGTGTGTGTGTGGGCAGACAGTGAAGCAGCAGTCCTCTGATCCTCAGGCAGTCAGATGTAACCACACGGCTGCTTCCCTGGCCTGCCTCACAGAGGATCCTGAGAACAGCACAATCTGAGGAGCACCATGTAGCCAGAGGTGCATGCACGTCCCTACATGTGTTTGGACTCGTGACTGCAGAAGCTATACCAAATGAATAGAATAGGATTATTCTTTGAAACTTGTAAGAGTACTATTGGAAGCAGTAATGATGTCCCTTGTCGCCATTTCATCGACACATGATCGTTCTCACATGTGTTCATGAACATCTGAGAGAGAATGTCAGTTATGTTGGTGGATCTTGACTGCTGTTGGTGGTCCACAGTTTGTGCCTAACACCATGCAGGTTCAGGCTTCGAAATAAAACTCCTTTGATCAAAACAAAAATAAAATTGTTGTTGAGACCGACTAGAAACCACTTCAGGCAAAAACTCCCACAACCTTGGCAGCCCAGTGCCTCAAGTATGAGCACATTGTGACTTTAAGGACAATCATAGAACCGCAAGTTCTGCTCCAAACTATTAAAACTCTGCTAACTTCTGAAGTACAGTACGAGAGTGTGATAATGGAAACTCCACCAGCACACCAGCAAGGTCTTTCTTTAGGGATATTTGTGCCCCCCGAGAGCATCACCAAGATTTGATTTGCTTTCTCTTTTTATCGTCACTCAAGTGGATGTACTTCATTAGAAAAGAAATTGCTTGCAATCCACTATATTAGCCAGCGGAATTATAGTTTTTCCGGACCAACAGAAATCCTGACTGGTCCCCTGCCTCGTTCCACTCAACAAACACAAATGAGTGTGCTCATTTGAGCCTCTTGTGATCGAGCCAAACCTAATAGGAAAAGTATGTGTTTGTGATGGGGTTGTTATTTGGGAGGGGGGGGGCGGGGGGGGAAACAGTTCTAGAAGAGTCTCTCACTGCTGCTCCCTTTGGTTGAACAATTGAACCTTCTCCGCAGTGTTGATCTCCACTGCTTCTACTGTATCCACTCCGTGGGTCGACTGTCCGACCTTTAGACATGACATTGTAATCTTGTATTCTATAGGTCTGTTGATTTTCTCTATAGGTTTGTCCTTTTATACATGTATAGCCTGTGTGATTCACCACTTGACGTCTATGACTCATGGTCGTTTTACAGTATTACTTTCCTGGCTGTGACATAACACAATTACAGAGTTATATACACTATATACAGTAAATGTACGTTTTAGTCAAGCCTTTATCCCAAGTAATGTACAAAGACTGCATATGTGCAGAAGAACATCTGCTCAAATCTTAATGTGGTGTCAGTGTATGTGTGTAGGTGTGTCTCATGACGAAAAAGAGTACTTCAATCAAACTTGTACTAAATGTATTAAATGACAGATATTATGTTTTGTATGTTTGTGTGTGTGTGTGCGCGTGTGCATCTTCTTGCGCGTGCGCACACACGTGCTCACAGAACGTATTCCTTGACATTCGTGTGAACCGTGTTTTGCATTGGTTTCCGCGTGCCTGCACATAGCGAGGCTGTGTTGAAGTCTCAACGCGGTCTTAGTCAGATAGGTTTCACTATCTACCTCAAGGCACTTGTGTTCCTGCACACGTCTCCGTCTCCCTGATTCTCTCGACATTTTCCCTGAAACGAAATACTCTCTCTGCCGCGGTCAGGTCATGTAATCGTAGCCTGCAGCTTTGATGCCATACTCGGCTCCAGTGAGACTATAATTAGTGGCGAGCCTCGTCCTCCTCATCCATACCAATAGGCCGACAGCTACCTCTTCTGAGGCAGCCTAATTACAAGGCAGAAGTCTGTGTTTACGCGGGAAGTAACCAGAGCCATGACATAACTTGATTTTCTCTTTTGGGAAATGAAAGAAAAAGCAGGAAAGTATTAGTTATGCAAAATGTGTTTACTGTGAGCCCCCGTGTGAGTCACAAAGGAACAACTTCATTAGGGTAGAACTCATCTCTGAGCTCGTATGACAAATTGCCATCCGAGGTTCAAGTCGTAAACAAGCTTGGACATAGGCCTACTGTTTTGCTATTTCCTGTAACTTAGGGGTATTGCTTTGGTCGCATATCAGCCTTCTTGAGTCCGAAGCCCTGAAACTCCAGAAAAAGTCTGCCTGTTATCTACTGTTTCTCTGAGTTATAGCCGACTTTAACCCCTGCATCACCCCTGCCTCACCCCTGCCTCACCCACACCCCAACCCCTTTATCTCTCTCTCTCTTTTGCTCTGTCTTTCTCTCTGGATGACCAGCTGTTCCTCTCGGCCAGGGGAAATGGAAGCTGTGTTTGTGTGTGCAGCCATGGCTACGCGTGCCATCTTCAGACCTGTCTAATCAAACAATGATTGGGAGCAGATAGACGTGATCGGGCACCAGTTGATCTTTCTAATTCTCAGTCATCCCCATTCGCCGCCGTTCTTCGCATCCATTCGATCCTAAATTATGCCTGATTGTCCTCTCACCCCTCCCCATCTTTTATTCATTTGCCCCGAGCTATCTCCTCTTGTCTCTCTCACAAGTGTCAAGGGACCAAGGCCAAATAAGATTAAGATAGATTCAGTTTTTTTTTAACAATAGACAGCGAGGGGATAGCACATTTCAGGATTAGGGGGAGAGAGAGATCGAGAAGGGAGCAAGAGAGGGAATGCTGACACACTTCAAATAGACCGTTTGTAAAGACTGAAAGTTGACGGATGGGCGTCTGGGAAATTCATGTAACCGAAACGTTCCCGTCGACGACCTGTAGGTGGCAGTGTGGACGCTTCCCAGTCTCCGTGGAGAGCTCTCCCTCTTCTATGGTTAATGAATGCTCGAAAGACCGCCGCTACGGGAAAAAGTCTCGTTGCTATAGTTTCCTAATCCTAGATGGGGCCTTGAGGGTAGCATTAGCCGCGACGCTGTATTTGCACCAAAGGAAATAGACAGTGGGCAAACGACCGTATCTCCTTTCCATCCAACGAGTTGGTATTCTGACCATACCGAGGCTCATGTGGCAATGCACAGTCTTTTGCATTGTGTTGCTTTCCCTATGTTGATTGTATCCAGAACTCACTGTAGCCTACCACGTCAACAGAGCAGTAATGCAGTTCTTTTATGCAACCTCCTCATTCTTCCCTCAGACGTGGGCTCAGTGGCTCCAGTGAATTGCCTGGAACTGTTTACCACTACGTGAAGAGCTAAACTAAAATATAAAAATAAAAACAGGAGTAGCTGGCCCCAGGCTAAAGCAATGAGCAAACACCATTAGAATACAGACTCTGGGCTCAGTACCACAATGTAATCCATGGTAATTCCACTATAACAAACCGTGGTCTGCAGAAGTAATGCTTTGATTTGCCCAGTTTAATCCCAATAATTCCACCATTCTAAAAACCTTGGCCTAAAAAAGCTATGCTTTCATTAGTTTTTCCTGGTTTTAAATGCAATTCAATATAATCTATCCTTTTTAGATTGTTATCACTTTTTTTGTATGAAAGGAGCCTTAGGGTCAAGCTTAACGTCTATAAAAACAGGAAATAGAATTGGAAAACAGGAAGAATAAGGCTTAGGCCTCCTTACACACATCTCTCCAGTGATCTTTGATGAGGCTGCAACAGTACACACAGACACACACAGTATAAAAGCACACACTATGCACACACCACACACACACACACACACAGCATGCATACATTTCACTCTTATTTCATTAGTGTATAAGCATACATCATTACAAATCTATATCATTGCATTGTTCTCAAGGCCATTAGCTTGCTTCCTGGATTGGATAGGTCCAGTTAACTCATAAAACAGTACTGGGAAATGTTACTGTCTGCGAGTACTAGCGATGCAATTACTTTAAACCATTTTAATGATTTGTGAATATGCACTGCTTTGTTTCTTGTTTGTTTGGATGGTACCCAGATTCAGACTTACGGACAGAGCATATTCCATAACTCAGTAGTTGCCTTGAAGAGTCTAGAAGTACGGTCTACTACTAGATACATACTGCTGTCATTACCGATATGTACTGCTGCTATTAGTACAAGTCCAGCAATGCCAGCCCAACAGAGCAACCAGCACCACACAGGGAGGTAGCCTTGTGTCGTGTGTTTTACAAGATGCTAGCTCTGTCAGAACCTGTCGTCTTTCTTGTCTGTGTTTGCAGGGTAGCTGTCAAAGCTCGTCATCTCCTTTCACATCGTGGGAATGACAGACTGCTTCTTGGTCTTGTCAAATAGGGATGTCCAATAGGGGGCGTGCCGTGTGTTTTCTCAGACTCGATGTAGAAAAGTCAAGACGACTGTCTCGATGACTGTCTCAAGAGTATCTCTTTGGTATCTTTTGTTGTATCGTTGAATCCCCCACCGTGACATTTCACTTGAATGATGAGTCATCTACACGTGTCCGTCAGTGAGTTTGCTATGCTGGAAGAGTTCGTTTTAAGATCACCTGATGCCTGTGGATTCAACTAGACCCATCGTGAGAGTGGGGTCAAGTGGAGTTCTAGTACGTAACTTCCATGTCTCCTGTCTCGAAGATTTAGGCACCAAACAGAGACATCGGCATGGCAACGCAGCATTTTCTTGCAAGAACATTCAGAGTCCTGTGATGAGCTGTGGTTGGTCGACAGCACTTCACTGACCAACCGCTGCTAGAATGCTCCAATTCACTTCTAACAGACCGTACAGTAAGATGTGTTGGTGTCAAGTCAGTAGACTGGCAGAATGGACATATGCGAATGGGCCTGGAAGATGTCATTTCGTTTTTCAATTTCCAAAGAGTGTTATTAGCAGGCGTAGATCAAAATGCCTCCGGACGCGCTCGGGTATAACTGGAGAAATACAACCAATCAGAGCAACAAAGCGTAACCTTGGTGGTACAGTGATCAAACTAATCCCGCCCCACATCATCAGATAAACGCTTGTGATTGGCCCGACCCTTTTCATGCCAGAGGGGAAATGGGTTTGACTGGCAGGTGGGACAGCAAATAAACCGCAAGCTCGCAGACGGGTCTGGTTCCCAGGCCACAAAGTCGGTGTAGTCGTCTCTGATTTTGACATCACACATTTGGCAATGCTCTTGATTTCATTCAGACAGAGAACAGAGTGAAAAAGAACAGAGGAAGCGGTCTGTCGGTTTCACCACACTGCAGAAATTAATCCCTCCTGTAGAAGATTGGTGTCTTGCTGTTCAACCACAGTCTTTTCAAATATTGCACACAACATCCCCTGGTCTATCATTTCAAATAGAAGGTGAATGGTCTGGCGGGGATACTGTTTCTTTTCACAGCTACGCCGGAAAGGTGTCAGGGAAATGCTAGACTGGTGGATGTGCTGATATACTTCTTTTTTTACACCGGGTGCATTATGGTGTTGAAAGACTGTACAAGTTTGTGTCGGTAAGAAAACAAACTATGCAATTCGATGGACTGGTCAAATAAGGTCACCAACATATCTATCTCCTTCTCTTCCTGCTTAGGTTGGTATTGAAAGTGTTTGGGCTGTATTTCAGTATGACTTAATTATCTATTTCTAAAGTATTTTCTCTCCCGCTCCGGTCATTTTCCATTAGCCACAAAAGTGAGAAGATGATTGATAATATATTATTATGATATTTCCTCTGCTACACTGAATAGGCTGACCGTTATCTGGATAGGGGACGTGTGGAAAGACTGCTTCAAGTAGAGTGCGTGAGTGGCTTAGTGTGTGTGTGTTTGTGTGTGTGTGTGTGTTTACTGCGTTTCTCTCCTCTCTCTCGACCCAGTGAGTGACATGCATCGTACCTGTCTGCCGGTTTACACTCGAGCGCTCCTGATGCAGTGAAGGTTTACACAGCGGCGCTTCCTGTTTACCTGGAGTGATTGGCAGGGTGGAAATGAGATGGTAATGCAGGAGGGGTGCCCTCCAGCAGGCCTCGCTGACACACACACACACACACACAACATGTTTTCACACACAGGTATAGCTTGATGTCATTAATGCCTTCACACTCCCAGACCCTCTGATTTCCCTTGAGCGACTCTCTTGACAAAATGTGCTCAAATCCCACCGACTATAATTTTCCCCTCGAAACCAGGCTCACGGCGAGCACGACATGAGTGGAGGATCCACTGGAACTGTCCACGTTCCACCACTTTTAATTGACAAAGATGCATCGTCGAATTCTCGCTTTTATAAGTAGCCGGCCTGGCACCGCGAGGCTGAAGTTTGCATATCGCATCGCCACACCTGTCACGGGCCGAGCCGGGGCAGCCTATGAGCCTGTTTGGATCCCCTGCCTCGTCTTCCACATCATCACGGCGCTCCCTTTGGACGTGTTCTCCGTGCTTCAGTCATCCGAAGAGAACGGGACGTGTCCTCTCTCTCTCCCCCCGTCGCTCTGCTGAGCAGGAGCCACCTGCCAAGACCAGGGAGCGGGCCTCCATGCCCGCCTGACTCCCCCACTGGCACCAACAGTGTGTCTGTGTTGGTGTGTTGGTGTGTGTGTTGGTGTGTGTGTGTGTGTCGATGTGTGTGCGTGTGGGGGTTGGTACGTGTGTTGATGTGTGTCGGATGTGTGTGTGTGTGTGGATGTGTGCGTTGGCATGTGTGTTGATGTGTGTGTGTGGATGTGTGTGTTGGCATGTGTGTTGATGTGTGTGTGTAGATGTGTGTGTTGGCATGTGTGTTGATGTGGGTGGATGTGTGTGTGGATGTGTGTGTTGGCATGTGTGTTGATGTGTGTGTGTTGTTGTTGTGTGTGTTGGCATGTGTGTTGATGTGTGTGGATGTGTGTGTGTTGTTGTGTGTGTTGGCATGTGTGTTGATGTGTGTGTGACAGACCCTGATGCCCCTCCACCTCACTGCCACCCTGGTTTATCCGTTGGCAGAGGTTAGCGAGGATCCAAACACAGAAACAACAAAGATGCTTCTTCAAAATCCTCTCAACAACAAACTAAATCCACACATTGAAGTTTGAAAACTTTACCAATTGACATTCCATTCCATCCATCAGTACCATTCATCAGTTCTCTTGTCCCTCCTACACATGTTCTATTGTGTACGCCGCCCTTGCTACCGAGGGGACATGGGTAGAGCAATGAACTGTTCTGAAGATACTCTTATGTGCTGTTTATGACAGGAATTTGTGTAATTAGCTTTGAGTGTGTAAGTGTGGGTTTGCGTGTGTGCACGTGTGTGTGTGTGTGTGTGCACGTGTGTGTGTGTGTGTGGGCGCATGTGTGTGTGTGTGTCAAGCCTCTCTCATAAAGTGGGCCCTGTTCAGTACCGTGGTCAAGGTCAAGGCACAGGAACAGAACAGGCCTGATGATGATTAGCAGTAGTCGTGCTTAAACGATGCCGTCCAAAACAACAGGACTGATTAGATAACTGGACTCTCCATGACAGAGAGAGATGGCCAGTGTTGTTCCAGAGAAGGGCTTGCGTCTACGATGCTCCACTTGAGCATGACTCATAATAACTGGATGATGTTTTTGGAGATCATTGTCATTTAGAATGTACAAAAATATTCATAGCATTCATCTATAGTCTTTTATATAATTCGATAAAACTAATTATGCTCCGCTTCTCATATAACAATGCTCCCGACAGAGTGAATTCATTTCAGATTCCGTTAGTTCCATTCATGTATATTTGAATAAGGTCAGAATTTCGAAGCGCCGTCTTTTGTTTCGCTACTAGAAACGAAGTCAAGCAAAGTTTGAGCGTCGATACTGCAAAAGGAACACATATAACAGCGTTCGATTCTGTTGAGTAACCGATTCAGAGTGACTGAATATTTTATAAGATCATTAGTTATACAGGAGCCTGTGTTCAGTTTTTCCTGTGGATTCCAATATACTCCACAGCAGAGTATTTTAGTGTGTGCTTTACTGGGAAAAGGGCTTTTGAGGAGGACTAACAGTACTATTTGTCTTTGACAAACACATCCATTCCTTTAGAAAGCGCCGGAGAGAAGGGAATCCGCGCGGCGTGGTCATTAAGCATGTTCCTCCGTGTGTTACAGGCACACGTCGTGGTCGAGGACAGGAGATATCCTCCCTTTGGCACGCTCCGAGGACTCTCCCCTACTCGACACACGGCCGCAGGCTCCGCATCATCCCGAGGAGGCTGAGGTACGGTGTACGTACAGACCGGGAGGGGAGGACGGGGGCCGGGGGGAGACACCGCAGGGCACCGGGGAGAGCCGGGGGAGGAGAGAGACGCGGAGGAGGGAGTCAGCGGGAGGGATCTCTTTCACACGCTGTAACTGTGAGGGAATGACGGGCTTCTTTTCCCCGGCGCTTGGAGCCTGTCTTTGTCTGGGGACGAGAGCACGCTCTCGGCTGTCGGGGCGCCGCGGGTGCAGCAGGAAGAGGAGCCCGGCGACAATGGGAATGCAATCTCCGCCGCTGTTTGTTCCGGGGGGGAGCGTAATCACAGTGTGTGAACTCGAATTTGATTATTTGTTTGTGTCGCGCGCCATTCCTCTCTCTGTCCCTCCCTCCGTCTCGCTCGCTCTCTCTTTCTCTCTCCTTTTCTCTCTCTGCTCTCTCTCTCACTCGCGGTCTCTCGCTCTCATCTTGGTGCCTCAGTCTCACGTGTGACTGCGTTTGTGTCCGCTCCTCCTTCTCGTGTGCGGGGCCCTCTGAACAAAGGGCACCCGCCTTCGCGCGCTCATGCCATTGCCTGCCACACGTAACGATCCTGCAGTTCATCAAAGAAGATCGAGTTTCGACAGGGGCAGATTGTCCCATCAGGGCATTTCCCATCTCCCAGGTGGACCTCGTTAATCAGGTGTGGGGTGATCACGGTCGACTCCCTCGTCGTGTTCCCCGGGGCCTGGACCATGCATTCGCTCCCCAGACGCATCAGTCTGGGTTCATGTGAGCAGGAAGGGCTACATGTTTCACCGGCTCATCTACAGCGTTACATACTCTCAAGGGCTTTCACACAGGGAGACAGAGAGACTAAGACGTGCTGACACACACACACACACACACATACACGCCTGATAGATGTGTAGTGCTGTGGGCGCGCTTGCAGTGGCTGTTTGAGGAGAGGTCAGAGGGGAGAGAGAAGGTGCCGGAGCGTCCGTGTGCGTCCCTACAGACGAGCGGCACCCCGACACAAAGGTGGCGGCCATTTTGCCTCGGCTCTCCAGCACAAAGCGACGAAAGTCAAGAGTCGCTCGTTCCATTTCTGAACCTTTCGCGCGCGGTCCCGCCCACATTCGTGCTAGCAGTCCTTTTCTGTCCGTGTCGTGCCTCGGGCTGTTTGACCTCCCTCCCCCTCCTCAGGTGCCTCGTCACCTGACCTACGACGTGATTCGAGAGCATCCCGGAAGGTGCTAAAGATCAGAGGGAGGTGCCTTGTGATCTCGTGTACCCTCTTCTCCTCTCATTCCATTTCGCCCCTCTGAACTGCCCCTCACGCCTCCATCTTTCCCTCTTGGATTCAAGCTTTTCATCCGCTTCACGCCACCTCCTGTCTCCAGAGACCACGGTGCGGGAGAGAGAGATGGGGAGAAAGAGTGAGCGAGGGGGAGACGGAGGGATGGAGGCGAGGAAGCTCTCAATCGACATCAGCTCTTAGCCACCTGCTCCACCCAGAGCACGCTAACTTTGAGACACTAGGACTAGACGAGGTGTGTGTTCTTGCTGAACTTCGTGTGCAGATTCCGTTTAACGGTGGAACGTGATGTTCTTGCAATCACATATAATACGACTCCGTTACACCACCAAGAACAGAAAACCTGAGATACAGTATATTTATTGTTTTACTGTAGTTTTACTCTGGATACCTCGGATCTCCCTAACGATCCTCTCGTGTCTGGGAATGATGTCTCCCCAAATGATAAACTCAGGACGGTGAGTGAGATTGAAGAGGCCTGATTGGCTCCCATTATTAGGAGTGAATGAGAGAATGGTGACAGCAGCGCTGGGAGAAGTGGCGGGTGATGATAATAGCCGTAGAGGTGATTACGATGATTGTTCCTGCGATCGTTCCTGTCAGGTTTTTACTATCCGGATTGTTTTCCTGTGGTTGTGCCACCTCTCCCCCCGGAGAGCCTCGGCGACCGCTGCTGTGAGGAGAACAAGAGGAAATGTCAGTCACTCTGTCAGGGCAGGCCCACGTGTCCATGTCTCTGAGTCAGAAACACGAGGTTGCGACAAGAGGGAAACAGACGGCGAAGGATTTCACATCGAAATCAAACGCAATTTACCAAACAATCCATCGAGCTGTAGTGGTTGAGTGTTACAGAAATATAGAGCTGGGTGTCATCTGCATAGCTATGGTAATTCATGTTGGGCCTCCTGATGACACTACCAAGGGGTAACATGTCGGCCATGACTAAAGAGGACCCTTGAGGGACCCCACAGGTCATCCAAATGTTTTTTTTTAAGCTGTGGTCACCAATGGCAAGCCAATATTCCAGGCCAGTTAGCTAGGTCCTAAACCAATAGAGGATTGGACCCGAGAGGTCAACTCAATTCTCCAGTCTTCTAATAAGAATATCATGATCCACAGGGTCTAAAGCAGCGCTCGGATCCAGAAAGGCAAGCGCAGGGAGCCTATGTGGAGTCAGTAGTCATTCTAAGGTCATTTACAACCTTGACAAATGCCTTTTCTGTGCTCTTGTGATAACATCAACATGTTTACAGAACAAAGGTCAGACTCCACATGGCCATCGATAACAAAACAAAGAATATAAGACTCCACCACAAAGTCAGAGACAGCTCAGCTTATATAGCCATCCTATTGAGTTTAACACCAAACGGGCGCGTCTTCATATTCCGGCGACGCAGATCGGCGCTCAGACGCCAATGCGACTGAAACTTATGGCCACGACTGTATGGTTTGCTGATTACTCATCGAGTGAAGGTGTGTTGCATTTAAAGGGGTTCTCTCTCTCTTTCTCTCGCTCTCTCTCTCCATCTCTCTCTCTCTCTCTCTCCCTACTTCTTTCTTTCTCTCTTTCTGTCTCTCTTTCTACGTGTGAACAATTTAGCCCCCTTTTTCCACCCCTTGCCTCTGACAAACGAGTGCATTATGAGTCATCGTTGGTTGCTGCTGTTTGCAGTGTGACAGTCACAGTGTCTACCGTCGTACGCCGACAACTGCCTGGGGACAAGCTAATTACTCCCCAACTCAAACACTAATGACCACATAGGGAACATGCTACCTTTGCAAAAAAAAACAACGCACTCTAAAAATACAAACTAATGTTGTCAGCAAGCTTGAGAAACTGTGTGGGATGAAGACGGGTCTTGAGGTTTCAGAAGCCTGGAAGAGTCAGGCTGGCTTGAAAGTGCTCGGCAAAGGGGTTTTGAAAAGGTATTCCGACACTAGTTTTCATGTCAGTGCGAGGCAGTGGCAGACATGTTTTGTGTATAGTTTCCTTCAATGAATGCGAGACTGTTTACACCCTTTTCCAGTCCTGTGCCTCTCACCTTCTCTTCTCTCTGCCTCTTTTGTCAGGTTGCCTCCACAGGCCTGCTAATGCAACGGCTGTATGGATCTCCACATGGCACCTGTTTACTGTTTTATTACTGTTTTCCTCATGTCTGGCCGTGGTTTCCTGAGTCTGTCCGCCTGTCAGCCTGTCTGTCCCACTGTCTGTTATGCTCCTGTGGGTTCGCTAATGGAACCGTTGTTGGTTCCACTTCTCTGCAGGTGGCAGGTGTGTGTGTGTGTGTGGTGTGAATATATAGTGTTGCTTACCATCCTCTCTGTCCTCCTCATTTCTTTTCGAGAGAAAAGTCAGATCTGTTGCCCCAGATTTCTCCTGGTCTGGGGTCGTCCCCTCAGCCAAACCTTGCGGCCACGTACGCACACACCAACACACACAAAGGGGACACACACCAACACACACAGGGACACACACCAACACACACTAACACACACAGGGACACGCACCTGTCTCGCGGTCGCATGTGGTGGAAGATTGTGTCACACCAGACACATCTGTTTAAGGAGGAGTGTGAGAGGCTGTGTGTTGGATTCGGCGGTCTGTAATCTCTGGAAGCTTAAGCAGCGTTCTCCTGGGGGTTCATCAGCTGTCAAGCACTGTCTTTTAATCTGGCTGGGTTTTCTTTTTTTTTGGTCGTTTTTTTTGTTGACAAATAACATCCCTCCTCCTATTCTTTCTGCACTCTCTCCCACTCCTCGGACCCCAGGGAGCATGCTGGGAAATAATCTATGCGAAGACAAACAAAGAGGGTCTACATAAACATGATCTGCACTACAGAAATGGCTCTGAAGATCTCTGCTCTCAGGGCATAACCAAGGAGTGTGTGTGTGTGTGTGTGTGTGTGTGTGTGTTGTGTGTGTGTTTGTGTTTGTGGCTTCCTTGACATTGACAATTTTCCCTGAAGTACTTGAACTGCCACTGGCTAACTGAAAAGTGAGAAGGTTAAAAACAAATTGTATTCAAACCTGTTTATTGGTATCTGTGGGTTGTGTGAACACGCCGCTGCTACTTGAAGTAGTATGCGGCAGTGTGTGAGCAATCTCTTCAGGTCGTCTGCTTTTGATTCATTTCAATTTTCTTAATTGTGCCGGTGCCTGATGTAAGTGTCTTCTATTGATCGGCGCCACGGCTCTATTCGTACGTGTCGCTATCGATCCAGACGCCGTCCTGTTTTCGCTCTGAGCTATGTCTGTCTCGGCTCCTCGGTCTCCTGTGTAAGAGCGATGCCCCCCCTCCAAACGTCTGAGCACGTCGCTGCCTGACCTCATAAACCACGGTCGCACACAGCTAGGCCTCCGGTTTCCATCGTCCTCACATCGCCACGATGGGTTTAAGGACAGGGGTTTGGGAAAGCTGATTTTCTGATGCTTCTATTCTCTGTTTCACTTGTCTGTCATGGGATGACACGCAAGAAACAGAGGGAAAAGCACCGCTAACTTCCCAGTCATCTCTCTCCTCCTTGTGTTGTGTCTTGGTATGGCTGATGCTTCGGGGTCTAAGCCGGTTGGAACTAAACTAGAGAGGCTCACTCTGTGTCATGGTTGACTGGGGAAAACTTGAAAGAGTGGATGATGTGGGATGGCTCTCCTAGAGTCCCCGACACCCCTTCTTTTCTCTCTCCGTATCAGGATACTCTCTGGTTACACACCTGTGTGTCATCAGCCTTTCCCCAGGCTCTTAGGATGAGAGCAAAGATGAGAGCTTAATGTTTTTTCAGAACGTCACGAAGAGACACACACACACACAAACGCGCGGGCACGGCGGTGTGAAGGCTTAGACAACGAGGTAGCGTAGCGTATAATTGGTTGGGATGTGAAAGTTTTGATCAGATATGATGTCCTATCAGCCAACGCACCAGAGCATGGCTGTCCACTTGAGCTATTGTGACAGGTATCGTTCATCTATTAACTCGCAAACACACACAGTCACGCACACACGACACACAGTTCAGACCCAGCCCCACGTTCCACCGAAAGGCTAAGTCACCTGCCTGAGAATTATTGAACCGACAAATATTAGATTAACTCTAATTGACAGTTTGTTGTTATCTGTCTTCCTCTCTTAATGAGGATGGCTTTCAATACTGTAGGCTTTTTGTTTCTATGAACTTAGTTATTTCACATCATTACTCACAAAGTTGTCAAATTGTATCGAGTTAAATAAATTATTCATAGCAAAAATAATTAACCTCCAGGCCCACCGACTTCTTTATTGTCTCAGGTAAAAAGAGAGCTCGTTTAAAGGGAATATTTGAAGCTGCAGCGTTCATCATGATCTTCTCTTGTAAGCACAACCACAACCGACTCTGGTAATGAACTGAAGCACTGACCCCAACCTAATACTCTCTGAGCATTAGGCCAGGGCCCCGCCAGTCGTAAACAGTGTACAACCCACAGCATAGCAAAGTTCAGTGGTCTGCTCAACTGTGAAATAGACCTTAAACTGCAAGCAATTATGACATAATGAGCCCAATGCCTTATCCCCCCCCAGACCCCTGTAATTATAATTAATTAATTAAAGTTTTAATTACTAAATCCCCATCGGTTATTTGAACGCTAAAATGAATTGAAAAGTTTGGATGTGGGTGGCCTGGTGTAACCCTTATGTTGAACTTTGGAGAATAAAGGGTTTCACTATCTGGTGGAATAGACAGATCATTATTTTATTACCTGCATGATTTGAAAAATCTGAATGAACTGATATTACTGTTTGTATCCAAAAGCCGACTCCTAGAGGAGATGCTTTAAAAAAATTATCGTTTTTTTTTAAATATCCGCAGATGCATCCTTTAACCTCCTACACCTATTAAAACACCTCCCTCTAATTTGAACAACAAAATCAACACACAAACCAAAATAAATGAACTAACAGTTCAAAATAGTAATATACCGTAGGAGAATGAATCTGCACACACCCACAAAATAAAAATGACAACACACCATTTCTTCTCTCCCACAGAGTGGGTGTTTTGGACTTCAAATGGAGGCAGAGCCTTTGCAATATCACAGCCCTCTCAGCCCTCAACAGTGAGTCAACCAATATCCTACAGTAGGCAACCACTGATCCACATTCATGTTTAATCCTCAGGTTAAGGATGAAGCATTAAACTCAGTAAGTGTTAAGTGTTCCATCTACAAACCCTCAATTATTGGGCCTCATTACCTGTTCATTTCAAGTTAAGGCTTTATTACCGAGAGATCATTACTCTGTGCATAAGCTCATGGATATGGTCTACGTCTGACACACAGGGGACTCAGTCCTGCTCTGTCACAGGCAGATACTGCAGCTGTATAGGTAGCTTAGATGGCCAGGAGCCAGTCTCTACAAATAGCTTTTCTCTCAATCCTCTTACAAGTTAATTAATATGAATCCCAGTTCCATATGCCGCTTTATAGAATCACTTCATCACTGTCATGGCCGACAGGTGTGTTACGGCCGAGGCTGGCTCCTGGGGTCCCTATCGGTCTCCCCCAGCCTTCCGTCTCCCATCCACCACCCCCTTACACAATGCGCCAGAACACAGGAGCAAGACAATTACTCAATTCTTCAACAATGACACTGTCTCCCAATGCAGTGGTAATGGAATCCATTACTTAAGACCTTTTCATTGTTGTTGTTTATTTCTTGGCTTTGTTTGCTTTGTTTTGCTTGTTCTTTTAGGTTTATCTTCACCTTTCAGCCCCATCTCCAGCTTTAAGGCGGGTTACTTTCCGAAGAGAGGACTTGTGTGAAATTGCCTTTCTCTCTGCCGAGCACGGTCTCTACTTCTGCGGCCCCCGGTATCTCGTTTGATTTAGTGTGGCCATTGCTATGAAGGTGTACAACGAGGTACAAAGGAAAGAAGACACTTTTGTCCTTGAGCGTCCACCGGTATAATGTCACATCTGTGTGAGTTACCTGAGAGTTCAGGGCCCATTGTGGTAAGATAAGAATACGCGAATGTCCAACGGGACTTTTTGTCGGAAAAACACAAAGTAGTCAGTTGAAATGCTTTCGGGTGGGTCTGCATGAGACGGTTGTCAATTGTTCTATTGTGATCACAAACGCTGGTGAGTTTTAATGTTAGATGCGACGATTGCTCGGTCTCGTAGTATTTGAGCCTGGTATAATGAGATGAAACCCCATTTCCGTTCTCCTCTCTCTCTCTGTCTGTAGCAGGAAACATCCTCTACCGCCCACTCCACTTTTAATGATTTTGCGTCATTAAGATAATTATCGCTCCTATTATAGCTCATTATGAAAGCGGCAAACGAGCGTCACTAAAAACGAGTTTGTAAAGATAAAAAGATGGGAAAGTAAACTCATTATCTCAGAACAAATCATTCCTCAAATCCGGCCAGTCTTTATCCACACCCAAGCTTTCAGAGGGGTCTATTGAATTAGCATATTTCCCAGCATGCCCTGTTCTGTTCTGTATATGGGTCACACCACGGCTTTTGATTCCACTTTATTGACTAATCAAACATAATGAATAACCTCTTCCCCTTGGCTGTGCCCTGGCTTTGATCGACTCCTTTGATGGAGGAAAGTAGTTGTTGTGCCAGACACTAATGGCTAGGGTAATTAAGACAGGGTCACGTCGAGAGCAAGCTTCAGAGGCAATGTAGGTGTGGTGAGGTCACAACACTTAGTCTGTTGATGGTGGGGATAAAAAATTCGGAATTTATCAGCTTCGACCTGTTAGCATCGGAGCTAATCTCACGCTGGCTACAACTGAAGGCTAGCAGAGCTTCTACTGCCTTTCTGGGTGAAAGAAAACATTTACATTTAGTCATTTAGCAGACGCTCTTATCCAGAGCAACTTACAGTAAGTACAGGGACATTCTCCCCGAGGCAAGTAGGGTGAAGTCCCTTGCCCAAGGACACAACGTCATTTATCACGGCTGGGAATCGAACCGACAACCTTCTGATCAATGGCCCGACGCCCTAACCGCTCAGCCATCTGACACCCCAAAACAATGTGGGAAACTGATAGCATCGCTCTGGTTCTGGGTATAGGACATCTTCCATGTGACAGATTCCCAATTTAATCCTGATTGAGCAACCAATCAATAGGGGAGCGTCAAGGCCCAAAGCCCATCAGGGGAGTGTCTCGACTGGGGCTGAGCATGACGTGAGCATGGGAGGAGGACAGACCCACCACGACACAGCGAGCGGGCGCCGATGGGAGAGGAGACTCGCGTTCGATGGTTCGACAGCAGTTTTCCATACGTGTTTGTAGACTCGGAATGCACGCTTCGGCGGTTTACCCGGCGTTCGAGAGGGAATCAACTGTCGAGTCGCGTGCGTCACACCGCTTTTCTTAGACACGGACCCGTGTCCCTTTTCGAGTGTGGTATTGTTGAAAGATGTACGCCGAGACTGAAAGGGACGGGTGTTCGCGGTGTTCCGTACACTCCCTAGTCGTTGTCATCAAATGGAATCCAGCTGCACAGTACGTCTCCATTTTGATGATTGTCGACTTACATTTAAAAAGGCTCTTGAGACAGACAATTCTTTTTTGTCTTGTGCATAACAACTGTCTCCAAGTTGACGTATTAGGCTCTTGTGCCGATATAAAGAGAATGACAGAAAAGGATTGCTGGGGAGTCCTGGCTCAGAGGCTGGAATCAATGTCGTCCGCTGCAAGTGACATTTCTAATTTGAGGAACTGTATGTTTCATTGATTAATAATGATAGGAAGGTCATTTATGAGTTGGATCGTACATGGATCCGACCGCGACACAATCGGATGAGAGAGTAGAGATATCATCTCACCGTGTCTTGATAGGAAGTGCGCGAGCTGGTGTTACTGTACAGCATTTTGAGCCCTGTTAGGGTCAGTGTGCACGCCTGAACGATCAGTCTTGCACGTACAATACCATGCATACTGAGAGGCATCTGTATGTCGCTGTAAAAGGTGCTTTTACCAAAAGCTCGTCGAAGTCATTGAAGTCTCTCTCATGCTTTAAAAAACCTTGCCTGTGGATTCCCGTAGTGCAAACACTTATGACTTTCTTTCTTGATTACAAAAACTAAAGGAAAATAGGACATTCTCGTTATTTTATAGTTGTTCCCCAGCGGTTCCGTCGGCACCAGCATCTAGTGCCTGTCACGTGTTCCTACTTTGGGTGGCTTTTAAGGACAGTTTTTTTCTCATTCACACTCTCGCTGGTGCAGTACAAAGAAAACTGCATGCACCCTGCCAATAAAGACAGTCGACCATTAGCCACTTGAAAAGACTGTCTCTGACAGAGAACTTAGCCCACAGCAGTACCAACCCTTGTGTCTCCTGCTCTTCCTGAAATGAGATTGTGCCGCTGCCAAATCCATTTATTTGTTTGCTTTGTAGCGTAGCCTTAGCTTGAGGTGGTGAGGATGACACGGAAGAAGAGATCGTTTGTTCGGGATTGGGTTGTTAGCGAGGTTTACCGGGACAACATCGCTGTGTACACTGGAACTTTCAATAACTCCTCCTTTTGTCTTTGGTTTGGAACAAAGAAGATAATTCATGTCTTTGGGCATGTGGACTGTGGTTTTTCCTTGGCAGGTGTTGAGGCTGATAGCTTGTTGTTGCTCTTGATCCAGGAGTGTATCTCTGCTTGTGTGTGTGTGCTTATAGGTGTTTACAGAGCTATGTAGGCAGTTGTATATGTGTATGGTCTTATGTGCATGTGTGTGTTAGCTTACGGTGTGTGTATGTGTGTGTGTGTTAAACCCCAAGTCCCCAGGGAATTCTGGACAGATGTGAGCTCAAATGCACCTGTAGCCCAAAACTAATTGCACAGTTTAGTTAGGCTGTCTGGTTGTTGTAATTTCTATTAGAGCTGCCATTTTTCTTGCCAAAGGAATGCCTTTATAATGGACAAATACAGCTATAGGGAAAACTCTTTACATCTTCATGCAATCCTCATGGTGGAAGTCAACTCTGTAAAGCAGAATTTGCGTCAAAGCTGTCAAGGACAGAGGGTTGATGATCAGGGTTCTATTTCCTATAGTCATCCCAAGGTCAGCCTGGCCTGTTGTACCATACACACACCACCATTATGTCCCATGAATGCAGGTTGATCCAGTTAGAATAACCTTGGTTGCTGTGTTCATTTCATACCCTTCAACGCACACCAGAATATCTATACGTCTGGCCATATCCTTGAAAACACATCACCTATTACTGGCTGACCATAATAACCAGTCGGAGAACTCTGCAGTGATCCCAGGCGGATTGATTTCAGTGTGGCCATGAACCAGTTAGGTTAGGTAAACCCACGCTCACTGTTCAAGCACACAACACAGCCAAGGTAATAGGCAGACAGTCTATGAAAGAGACAGAAGTGTTCCGTATGAAAGGCAGCTCCGCGAGGCCGGGCATGTGAGGAAATCTAGAGGAGTTTCACAGAGCTCACCTGCGAACGGCAGATCAGAAGGAAGAACCGTGAGCTCCACGGCACGGCATAACTGGAGATTTACACGTAGTCATTTAGTAGACGCTCTTATCCAGAGCGACTTCAGGGACATTCCCCCGAGGCAAGTAGGGTGAAGTGCCTTGCCTAAGGACACAACGTCATTTTTCACAGCCAAGCAATCGGACCGGCAACCTACTAATTAATAGCCGATTCCCTGACCGCTCAGCCATCTGACTCCCCGATGGGGGGAACCCAGGAAGAAGAGGAAGTTTTGTGAGAGGACGAACGGAGAGAGAGAGAGAGCGGACGACCACCCGACGGGGAAATCGTGGACCTTCCTCGTGGTCTGAAGAGTTCAAACAAATCACACACCTCCTCCACCCTGTCGAGATGTCACAATGCTCACTTCCTCCACGATAAGAACAGATCAGCGGATGCTAACTGAGAGGGTACGGTGCACGCTCCGCGGCTCATCGGCGGCAGCACCGGGATGACAGGGGGAAGTGACATGCACCGCGAAGCATGTCACCGGCTCGGGGGATCATTAGCGCTAATTGTATGCGGGGCTAATTGTAGCTACCTTTCATCAGTGCGCACAGGAGCTATTGTTTCCCTGACGACGGCAGTCTCGGTCTTTGAGAAAGTGTGGAGACACGCACGTCCCCTCCTCGTGGCTCTCTCTTTCTGTTAGTCCCGTTTCGGGGTAATGATGGTCCCAATGAAAGGGGGGGGGAAACCAAAGCTTGGATGAAAAAGGCGTCAACGCACTCCGCTGACGGAAGGAGAGGATCGTTTTTTGATGTTCTCCCATAAGACACTCAGAGGGCTCCGATAAAGCATTTTATAAGTGAAGTTTAATTTGAAGGGGGAGATTAAATTGGTTTCATCCGACTCTACTTTTGGATATGGATAAATGAGGTGGGATTAACTAATATGCATGTTTAATATCTCTGTAATTGTTCTGTAATTTAATTATGTTCCCCCACAATAAAAGGCATTACAGTGAACACTGCTTAAAGTGAGAAAGCAATAATATTACATGACATGAAATAACAATGACTGTACAGCACACAAGCTCACCATTGTGTCGTTGCTGCAATACAACCTACGGAACCACAAAGGTTGTCCAATAGTCTGATGTGACTTCATCATGTCACTTCACTCTGGCCCTCCCCACCTGTTCTTCCCAGGGAACCATGTAGTCATTGGAGCGATCGATGTCTGACCCAAAGGGGTTCCAAAGGGGTTCCAAAGGGGTTCCAAAGGGCTTCCAAAGGGGTTCCAAAGGGACTTTCCTTGGTTCCCCCAGGTACACTTTGATATTCAGGCTATCATTCATTCTATTGTCAACAACCACCCCCTATGCAATTCAAGATGGTTGAAAGATAGTCACAACTGTGCAATCAATGAAAACAACAAAAATGACTTTATTAAGTTAATAGTTGGTATTTTATCATCTTATTTTGTATCGTGTTGTCATGTTTTTGATAAAAGGCTTTACAGAGTCAGTTCTCTCATCGAAATAACGAACATGTTAATACAGTGGACGGAATTTTGATGCGACTGTTGTTGCGAGATTCTCTTTGATCAGAACTACAGTAGGAAAAGCAATGTTGTTCAGTAAAGTGCAAAGGCATTGAGTAAGGTTCTCTTTTGTACTGTAGGTGCTCACGTCTGACACAAGGATTTTAGTTTTCCCTTTGCCGCCTTTAGAAAACCACGTTTTCTTTCATTTCAACAAAATGTTGTTGTTTGGATGTCACATTGAGAGATCTTCTCACGACATCCTACCGTCTCAGTTTTCCTCTTCGCCTCCCTGTATCTGGAATGTTCTCATGCTGTTCTGAAGGGCGTAATACTCTCATAGCAACGAGGGCGCATAGGAGAAATAAATCACAGTGGCATTCCGTGCGATAAGAAACACCCCTGCCTCCTATTCTGATGGAAAGGCTCCGTCATTAAGTATTGATGGTGGTCAGCGCACTCTGGGGACCCGACTGCTGTTGTTCGATACCGTAGGCCTAACTGTCGGACGAGGATTAGAAACAAACACGGTCAAGGTGAAGGGCAGCAGGATCGGACATTCGGACACGGCAACAACGGCCTCGCAAACATTGTGTTTACGCCGGTGTTGCGTCATCCTGACGGGTCCTGCACTGCGAACTCTCCTTGTATCTCTGTGCTATGAATTCTCGGTGTTTCTACCTGCTGAAGGCTGTTTGGAGCTTAGGGTTTTCACTCTGGTTCTGCTGTGTTCGATTTCATTAGGACTGTGGAGAGTTTGGCCTTTGTTGTGTGAGCGTGCTCAGAGTTTTGAGCTGTGGAAAGACAACAAGATGTGTTTCTGTTGCATCTGATTGACCTTCCAGACCCCCGGAAGACAGTTCCCGGCTTCCAGACTTTCTCAGAAGGCGAGACAAGAACGTGCCCCGTCCCTCGTGGCTGCTAGAAAACGTCTGCGTTGTTCTATCCCTCTATCCGAAAGTATGTGATACTTCTGTTTCGATCGTTCCTGAAATCAACGAGATGCATGTACTGCAAGGCCTATTTATATGTTTATTTAATGTATTATTTATTAATAAAAACGATATATTGGTTTTTTTTAATCACCGGTTATAGTGTTTTGTTTTGCCATACGTGATGATATAAAAGCAATAGCTAACCTCAGGTGATATGTGGCATTACGCGTGCATGGTCTTGGTGAATACTCAATTATTTTTCGCCGGAGGGGGTTTCCTTCTTTTCCAACAACCCTACACAAACACAAAATATATATCATAGAATAAAATGTCTTCTTTGGCAAGTGCACCATGGTATATGAGGAATTATACGCTTTGAGGTGCGTTGTTGTTCGAAAAATAATGCCCTTGGCTTCGCCTCGTGGCTTAATTAGCCCCTGCGTTGTGCATCTGTTTTCATCAGGACACGTCCTTGTGTATTACATGTACCAGTATAACCTGTCCTGAGATATTGCTTCATTATACCACAGTAGAACACTGAGTCACTTCCTGTTTCCTGTCATTATACCACAGTAGACCACTGAGTCACTTCCTGTTTTCTGTCATTATACCACAGTAGACCACTGAGTCACTTCCTGTTTCCTGTCATTATACTACAGTAGACTAATGAGTCACTTCCTGTTTCCTGTCATTATACCACAGTTGACCACTGAGTCTCTTCCTGTTTCCCGTCATTATACCACAGTAGACCACTGAGTCACTTCCTGTTTCCTGTCATTATACCACAGTAGAACACTGAGTCACTTCCTGTTTCCTGTTTCAACACACGGCAGAATAATGAGGACATTTCTACTTTGCCCTTTTTGAAGACTGGCATTCGAAGCCTCAACTCCAAATCCTGCCCCTAGCCCCCTAGCCACCTAGCTTTCTTGCCTTCCCTTCAACACTCACCCGCTGGTCTTCCTTCCTCTATAAACACTTTTGGCTTTGATAAAGAAACCTCAGCAGCTCCTAGGCTTCTCCGGGATGACCATAGTTCAGGAGCCCAGCTGTGAGAGCTGCTTCCCCCCAGGTCTAAACAGCCCCAGATCCCCCCCCCCTGCCATGACTCATCACATCTCTCCACAGCTGCTGGGGCTGGTTGTTGTTGCACGTGCATGGATGGGTGTGTGTGTGTTTATTACTCACGCATAGCTGTGCCTTTTAGTGTAAATAAGCATGTATAGAGTCTGTGT
This sequence comes from Mallotus villosus, assembly GCA_903064625.1. Taxonomy (NCBI): domain Eukaryota; kingdom Metazoa; phylum Chordata; class Actinopteri; order Osmeriformes; family Salangidae; genus Mallotus; species Mallotus villosus. Next base: position 52,511 of record CAEFZP010003335.1, read on the forward strand.
GTGTGTGTGTGTGTGCTCACAGCACTTTGCCTTTGCTCTGCCCATCCGTTGGCCAAGAGCAGCGTGTCCCGAGACCTATGGAGACCCGAGGAGTTTGCCCATTACTTGCTAATGGACAACGAGTTGATTTCCAATGAGCCTATTAGCAGGGCCAGGGGAGTGATAAAGGAGAGGGCGATTTAGCCAGCCAGCGCCCCAAACACACCACTGCTGTGTGTCTGCTGGAGTCTGTCTCTCCATAACCCTGCACTCAGCATTCAGGCCATGGCTTCAGTCACGTCTCCCATACCCACAGCCTAGTTATTGCACAGCTGTCTGACTGTCTCCAGACGAGGGACTCTCTGTTTACTCAGTGTGTGCGTGCGTGCGTGTGTGTTTGTGTGTTTGTGTGCTTGTGTGTATCAGAAGAGAAACTTCAGTTTTTCCTGCGTGTGTGTCTGCGAGTGCGTCTGTCCTGTCTGTAAGTCGGCGCGCGTGGGAGGGTGTGTGTGTGTGTGTGCGTGTGTTTACGTCGCACCCTGTTCTTCTTCCAAACGAGGAGGCACGGAGCGCAGCCGCTTGTCCTCAGACAGGCCTCGTCTGTCTGCCGGCGAGCCCTCAGGGGCCCCCACGCCTCATCGCTCTCCTCGCCGCTCAGCCCCCTCCTCGCGTCTGAATCCGACGTGGCTGAGAAGGAACAACAGCTCCACGCTCGCAGGCTCGCCGATGCCAGCGTGCCCCGCCGCTGCCCCGGTGTCCCCGGGAGGTTTAACCGGCGCGCTGCTCGGCGGCTCGTCTCCCTGCTCCAAGCGGATGGGGAAACTGGTCTTGTGGATGAACTTGGGAATGTGCTGTAGGATTAGACAGGGGTGAGCAAGGGCACAGGTAAAACATGGTTGGTTTAGCCAGAGGCTCTCGTCATCCACCATGCTGCATGGCAGTGGTGTTAGAAACTCGGCAGTGTGTTCATGTCGTGAGGAGAGGCTTCCGAGGACGTTCCGAGGGTTCAAAGGTCGCGACCGCTCTGCTCGGATCACGTCAGACCAGCCGGTCGTATTTTCGGTATAAAAAAACAACAAAAACAAGATGTCAAGGCGGCTTTAAAATGTCTGTTGATCTCTGTAATTAATGGGCCCCTTTTTGAGATGATGTGAAAGGACGTTGTCACGGCTTCTCCTCGTGTACACCTCCCCCGTGGTACGCCAGACAGGAAGGGAACCTCGAGCGTGTCATCCAATTTGAATAACCTTTTAGTGAAGTTATTCTTTAATCTAAACTTGATTTCCGCTTATTAAAGGTATTCAGGAGAGACGAGGAGCCGTGGCCACGGCTGTCAGGATCGATCCCCTTGAGTGACGTGGCCTCTGTGTGTGTGTGTGTGTGTGTGTGTGTGTGTGTGTCTGTGTGTGTGTGTGTGTGTTTGCACGCGGTGCACACACGCATGTCTATGACACGCATGTGCTTCCATTCAGGAAATTGCGACGTCTTCCTCACGTGTGAGCGGGGAGAGTCGGAGAACGGGAATTCGGGGAGCGGGAATAAAGGACGTAGAGAGGAAGAAGGGAGGAGAGAACGAAAGCGTGAAATGCATTTTCGACATTAATTACAGTAATTAGTCTGTGATTGAAATGGACTAAAGGCTGCTCAAGGCAATCACTATGATTTACTAATTCCCCTGCAAATGAGAAACTTCATCATTTAGATAGATGGGTGGATTAGTTACAGTGTGTGTGTGTGTGTGTGTCAAAACACAGTGGTGACAGGAGATGTTTGTTTCAGCTGTGCTGCTAGTTAGACATGACTGAACCTGCCGTACCGCAGAATATGTATTCCTGCCACTCTATCATATATGAAACAACTTTATCGATGGAGACATAAATAGTGGATTGGGACTCCGAGGTAAAATGTTGTGTCTAAGCTCTGAAGATGTTTTCACTTACAGTCGATAGATATTGATAACTTATTTGTTATCCACTTTTTAATTTGGTCTCAGTCCACCCACATACTTAATTCTTCAAATATACGTGTCCATCCTTTTGAAGGTTTCGTTGAAATCAGTCTAGTGGTGAGGTGGCTTTCTACAGCCTAATCACTTGCAGAATGGTGGAAGACAGATGCCCCGCCACACACACACACACACACACACAGCTCTCCTGTAATTTGCCAGGAATGACACTAGAGCTTTGTTTCTTCATTTCGCGATCCAGCGTGACATCCAAACGATCTTTTCCCTGCGAAGTAAAGAGGCTCCCCTACTCCTCCTGCGCAGAGGAAGTGATGTCACATCGATAAATCCTGGCTGTATCGCTGGGATGAATCCCAAACACTTTAAGACAAAGCATTTCATAATTCATATGTCGTGACGGGGGTAAAATATTGCTAATAGTGCCTTCGAAGGGGAAACCGGAGACCACTGAGGTGCAAATCACATTCACTCATATCAGATTAGCCTCCTCTGGCACTTTCATTTGCTACTAAAACAGCACTTCTCACACACTAGGTTCTGCCTAAACACAGAATTAGATTAAACTGTTAGTGTCACACACATAGCACATTAGGCACTCTCTCTCTCTCTCTCTCTGTCTGTCTCTCTCTCTGTCTCTCTCTCTCTCTCTCTCTCTCTCTCTCGCTCTCAAAGTTTATCAAGGGATTTATCCTAACCCCGAGGGATTGTCTCCACTAGCTTAGTGTAGGTCGGCTGCATTCGCTCTGTATTAATGCAGGTGTGTCATCCCTAAAACGACTATTTTGCTAGCTCAAGAGCTCCGTAACGTGCTGTATGTTGGCTGCATTCACATCAATGCAACTGTTCACAAAACAAATGCTCAGCACGCTCCGTCTGAACCACGGAGGGAAGAAGTTGACGTATGCAAAGAATGTCACTGCTTTCGAATATTCCATAGGCATTTTTGAGGGCATTGTCTCCCGGGTCTGTGTTTAACGTTAGGCTTCGAATGTCTGGCTGTGTGTGGATGTCGGGACTGTCTGTGCCGCTGTTTGTCCACGCGTGTGTTTGTGCACGCGAGTGTGCGTTCGTCGGTCCCTCCAGTTCCCTGCAGTTTCCCCCGGCGTGTATCCATGCTTGTCTTCCCCGGGGTGTTGTCGACATTACATCTGTATTTAACCCGGCACTCTACCCACACAACCAGTGAATAATTCACCACGGCCAATAAATACATGAACGCTTCCACTGCGCTGCTTTTAGATGGCTTATTCATTATTTACGTCGTGCTCTCCCTTCCTCGGGCGCACAGCGAAAGACCACAGGCAAATTGAAATGCAAACACGTTCAAACTCCACCTGTCAATCAACACAGTGTGTGGACTGACTCTGAAGTTGAAGTCGAGAGACTTGTTTGCACAGCTCACCTCATTTCCACTGCTTTTAATATTTATACAAAATAAAATGAAATTGTGGGGACGACGACTCAAACTTGGGGACAAGTAACAAGTTTTGACAAGTAAATCCCATTGGCTCACAAGAATCAGAACACTGGCCCTAACCCAAATAGCGCGTTATTTGTCGACCGTCGCAAACCCCAACGAGATGACGACCACAGTTTCCGAGAGGGTCGGTCAGCAAAAGGAAAACTCTTGACGGAGCGTCTCAAAGGCTCGAGTTGAGAACGCGGAGAAGCTTTCGAAACAAGGGCACAGCATCGTGTGAGAGGAGAAAAACACAGCAAAGAAAATCATTCTCCACGGTCAGTGGGAGAGAGGATTGGAGGAGGGATCGTGGGGAGTGAGCAAACGAGGAGGGACGAGGGACCCCGCCGAGAGTGATGGAGAAACTGTGAGAGAGAGAGAGAGAGAGAGGGAGAGAGAGAGAGAGAGAGGGAGAGAGAGAGAGAGAGAGAGAGAGAGAGGCAGAGAGAGAGAGACAGACAGAGAGAGATAGAGAGAAAGAGGAGGGATGCTGACTGTGATTAGGCACCCTGCACCCTTTCTCTCGTTCTTCTTAATCATCTGGTGGGATACTGAGCCCGCCCAATGTTTGGTTCAATCAAAGGACCCCCCTCGCGTTGGTCGGCTCACGCTGTGTGTGTTTGTACAAGCGTGCGTGAACAGTAGGCGCATGTGTGTGTTTGTGTGTGTGTCTGTGTGCGTGACACCGAAGACGAGGCGTTTACATTCATTCGCTTTCAGGCCACCACGAGACAAAGTCGGCTCCACAGAAATACACAAACGACACCAATGTGGGTCCTGAAAAACACGTGATTAGCGTATCACGCTAACCTCTCATGCTAATCTCCTCGTTCGGACCAAACACATGTACAGTTACAGCCAGGATGAATCTCCAAAAGGGATGAACAATCACGCTTTGCTTCACGTGGGCATGGTCAAAGTGGGGATTTCTCTCAAAGCACGTTTTTAACCGGCTCTTTTTAGGAGAGTGTGAAGAGGAGTAAAACAGATTATCCGCCCGCAGAGTTAATCTTGTTAGCAGGCTGGCATAATTGCGTTGAACCCCTTCCATAATAATTGGTGATGCATGCATGCATTGTACAGGGCGCGGGGTCGTGTGAATAGAGAGTGCTCATCACAATGGAGAGAGAGCCTTCAAAAGCAATGGAAAGTACAGGTAGGAACCATCTGTCTCTCACCTTGGACCGGCCTTCCGTCGTGTCGAGACGTGTGGATTCCAGGAGAACTCAAGCGCAGTGGGTCGTTCTTTTCCCATTCGTATTGATTCATACGGTCCCTACGAAGATGGATTTTTGTCATCGATAAAGTCTGGTTTGGATTTCATGACCGTAAGCAAACGAGTGATGGCCTTTCAGCCAATCACAAACTGTTTCTCTGTTGCTCCGAACGTCTCCAAATGTCCAGAAGGTGGACTATATGGTTCTTCTTATAACTCACACAAGTCGTTGTTATTGTGATGTCATTGACATTTTCAAAGCGAGTAGTTAGGAGTGATTAGGCTATACTGAATAAGCTTGTACGACACAGTTGTAAATGTTAGATTTTATTCCGTTGCAAATGTAATGACTTGAGGGAGGGCATGTGATGCTCTGCGTTGACAACTGCGCCCAACCCGCCCCCCCCACGAGGAAAGACTCTGAATTAAGATTAAAACCACATCGAGTTTCACTTACTAGCGATTCCGTGGAATCTGGCTCTCCAAAAGTTTGATATCTATGAGATTCATCCTTTGCTCGTTTCAGCGTTCGACACTTTCATTTCAGTTAAATCTCCGCTCTGACAGCCTGTTGGGAAGCCGTCAACCAAAAGGCTGAGGTGAATAATTCATCTGTGTTCCCTTTGTTGTCTGGAGTTCACACCGCTGGCCTTCCTGCAGGTCTCTTGAAAAGCACACGTTCTTCTGTTCTTACGGATGACCAGACATGCTTATGGTCAGTGCTGTCTGAACCCGTACTCGTGTGATTGTGTATAAGGGAGGGGAGGGGGCGGAGGGAGACGCATGCTGGTGTGTGTGTGTGTTGTGTGTTGTGTGTTGTGTGTTGTGTGTTGTGTGTGTTGTGTGTTGTGTGTTGTGTGTGTGTGTTGTGTGTTGTGTGTTGTGTGTTGTGTGTGTGTGTTGTGTGTTGTTGTGTTGTGTGTTTGTGTGTTGTGTGTTGTGTGTTGTGTGTTGTGTGTGTTGTGTGTGTTGTGTTTGTGTGTCGTGTGTTGTGTGTGTGTGTGTGTGTTGTGTGTTGTGTGTTGTGTGTGTGTTGTGTGTTGTGTGTTGTGTGTTGTGTGTGTTGTGTGTTGTGTGTTGTGTGTTGTGTGTGTGTGTGTTGTGTTGTTGTGTGTGTTGTTGTTTGTGTGTGTTGTGTGTGTTGTGTGTGTGTGTTTGTGTGTGTTGTGTTGTGTGTTGTGTGTGTTTGTGTTGTGTTGTGTGTTGTGTGTTGTGTTGTGTGTCGTGTGTGTCGTGTGTCGTGTGTGTGCTGAATGCCCTCTGAGAACTGCCTCGGCGGGGGTCCGTCTTCATCGTGACAGTCTGAAGGAGGAGGAACAGCGCACGTTTATTAGACCCGGCGGGAAACGTGGTCGTGGCGTTTCTTCAGATGATAAATACATCATTATAGATTCATGATTAAACATGAGACGTCCGCATGATCTTGGTTTGCGTGAGATCAGCGTGCGAGTGATGTCTGTTTGGTATATGCAATGTATATAGAAGGAGAGGCTAAACCCCAGCCCCAGGAACTTGAGTTTGTTTTGAGAAGGAGGTGGTCTGGGAGAATCCTCTCATCTCCCTGCTTCCTTGGTCTCAAGCTGTAGATACGCTGTGTCTTCCAGCTCCCCGTATTGAAAGGCATGGCTCCATGATTCCCACCTGAGGAGACAGCGGATAGGGAGAAAGAGAGAGAGAGCACTACAAAGTATGAGAGGGCAAAAGAGAGAGAGCACTACAAAGTATAAGAGAGAGAGGGCGAAAGAAAGAGAGAGAGAGCACTACAAAGTATAAGAGAGAGGGCGAAAGAAAGAAAGAGAGAGCACTACAAAGTATAAGAGAGGGCAAAAGAAACCGAGAGAGAGAGCACTACTAAGTATAAGAGAGAGGGTGAAAGAAAGAGAGAGAGAGCACCACTAAAGTACAAGAGAGAGGGTGCAAAAGGAAGAGAGAGGAGCACCACATTTTAAAGAGAGGGCTAAAGAAGAGAGAGGAGCATACAAAGTGTAAGAGAGGGGGCGAAGAAAGAGAGAGAGCACCACAAGTGTACGAGAGAGAGGGCGAAAGAAAGAGAGAGAGAGCACCACAAAGTGTTAGAGAGAGGGTGAAAGGAAGAGAGAGAGCACCACACAGTGTAAGAGGGAGGGCAAAAGAAAGAGAGAGAGAGCACCACAAAGTGTTAGAGAGAGAGAGGGCGACGAGGAGCAGCATTCCAGAGAGGAGAAGGGATGCGGATGAAAGCATCCGCATAAAATAGCTTACACATTTAAAAAAGTGTAAATGTTTTAATGGACGGAGGAGCCTATACTCTGGGCGACTCGTTTGGTATGCCGTTTGATGGATGGGCATGTTTACACCGCAGACTCTGTACAGTGATTTATTGGGATGAGTCACACAACCCAAGCCACATCTATAATTTATAACCCTTGATATGGGGACGAATGTTTAATCCAGCTGCTTTTATGACTCTGCGCTTCTGACGACCTCTTTAGCAGGGGGGATGACGGGTGATCAAGCGGTGCGGTAAGCGTAACAAATATTTCAAAAGTGACTTTGAGGTCTTACTGTCGTCTGAGCGGTTGGCTCCTGAGGCCTGTTACATCACCTGACATGTACTAGTAGCCGGAACAAGCTCGGACTGCAGACCTAAGTTCCTTTTTTCTCAGCGTTCTCTCTCGAAACATTCTCTTTTCCCCTCGGTTCTGGGAATATGATTATTTACGCTGACTGGAATCGATGTTTACATCTGGACTTTGCGAACGCTGTTGTGGAGATGAAGAGTGAAGCTGTGTATTGGCGGACGGGACAAAGAGAGGGAGGGGGAGACAGAGGAGGCGGGCGAGCGAGCTGGCTGGAGTCTTGCCATCGGGATTCATCATGACGGCTCCGAATGATTTTCAATCACACTTCATCAGTTTCTCCCTAACTCTGTTTCTGTGCTTCTATTTGTTCTCGTCTCCCGTTACAGTCCTTTGAACTGTGAAAATATCTTTTTTTTAAATGCCTCCAGATCACTTGTCTGTATTTCTTGATGTTTGCCATAACCCGGCCAGTGTGTCTGTTTGTATTAGAATACAGCAGTTGAACCTAATTCCTCACCCTGTCAATGCGTGGATCCAGTCCATTTTCTGGTCAGGTGATCCTGTTGACCAATGGCAGAGCTGGCGGGCTGGTGAGGTCAACCATGTGGGTTTGTCAGAGAGCGGTGAGGCAAGGAGAATCGCTCCAGATCACAAACCGCGGTCTGCTGTCAGTCATGAGGCTGCACTTATTAAAGAGATAATCATTTGAGCCGCAGAAATCTCTGTCGTAATTGCTTCGGTGGATTGCGATTAGATGGGCGTATGTCGAGTTTCGAACACTCCAGTTTGTCCAGGACTTTGGAAATCTGGCCCCGTTGGGTGAACAAACAAACAACATGGCTGACTTTTTCTGCACCCCCCAAAAAACATCCTAAAAGCTTTATGATTAAATGTATATTATATTTGTCATAAGAAACACACAACCCACCTATCAGCTTAACTGAAAAGTATCCCATAGAGAGAGAGAGAGAGAGAGGGGTGAGAGAGAGGAGGAGATCTAGAGCTGAGTAGCGAGTATGAGATAGTATTAGAGATACTCTCGATAGATCATATAGCTCGACTCTCTCGCTATCGTCTCTCTCGCTCTCTCTGATCTCTCTCTCTCTCTCCTCTCTCGCTACTCTCTCTCTCTCCTCTCTCTTTCCCGATCTATGATGACTTTTGGCCCGTGGTGCTCTCTAGCTGATGAAAGTGCCCTCTCTCATCCCCAGAACCATGAGGCTTGAGAGGCCGGAGTCTCCCCGGGTCCGTGTTCGTCGACTGACTCGTCGCTCCTCCGAGGGCCTCATAAAAGCTGAGCTCGTCTGCACAGGAGTCCCACAGCAACTGGCCTGGTTGACGGGGGTTCAAAAATGGACCAGGAAAGTAAGAGGAAGATGAGATGAATACAAAGATATTGCAACCAAATACATATTTCAGAGGGGAGAGTTTGGGAACATTCAAGATCCCAAGGATGGTGTAGATTTTGGAGAACTACCTGAACCACAAAGCTGTTTTCTGAAGACACAGTTGTTCATAACTGTGTGAAACTGTTTGCAGGACAAAAATGGTCTATTTATTACAATCTAATGTGATCATGTTGGCAGATTTTCATACCGTTTTTTTGTGTGTTTTCTTGTCGTGTGTTTCTTGTCGTGTGTTTTTTTGTTGTGTGTTTCTTGCCTTGTTTCTTGTTGTGTGTTTCTTGTCCCTTTTCAGCCCTGCTGTCTCCGCCTTTTTTGCTCCTGCATACTGCCCGTCGTTTGTCTTTGAGCCCGGGTTCCTCCCTGCACCCTCGTTACACATGCTCGCTTAGTGTTTTCAGGGTTTTTGGGTGAACCGTGTTGCAGAGGTAATCCTTTTCCTGAACATTTTCCGTATTCAAATGCTAATTTACATTTAGTTGCCATGGCATCGGAGTCCAAAGTACTGACGTGCGTGTACCTTCTAAAGTCTTCTCGCCGTTATGTTTCAAAGGATGTGTCCTATATTCATAACCTTTCTAACTTTCATAAACAGAGGCATTATGTAGTCAATTCCCAACAAACTAGTCAACACTGCTCTGATGAGGACATCCATAAGACATGAGCCAGTCTCCAAAGATGATGCCTGTCTCTGTTTCTCAAAGTATAGAGAGGAGGAGAGAGAAAAACAGAGATGGTCTCTTTCATCTTCCTCGCCTCTCCGTGGGGCCCAGCGCGCTGCGGCATCAGAACTGGGTCGAATCTACAACCCTCTTCATCAGGACAGTAAGCATCACAGCACAACTTTGGACCCCCCTCCCGCCCTCCCCGCCCCCCCTCCCGATACCTCTCCTTTTATTATTACACACACAGTTGTGCACGGCCAACTCTATCCCACTTCGACACTTTACACAACGAACCCTATCGCTGTTAACTCTTCACGCCGAATCTACCTTTCCGACAGACTTGACGCGGTCGTCGAATGATTCCATTCGGTATAAACCCAGATTTAGACGAGTTGCATTTTGTTCTGTATCTCAATCCCGATCGTTCGCCTCGTGCCTACAGCAGCGTCAGTAGCGGTCAACCCCTGCAGAAGGGCTGTGATTATGGCCGGTCACGACGGTGTTCACGGCGAGGAGTTAAAAGCCCGAGGTGTGCAGCTACAGCAGTTTATTTAAAGACTTTAACTTTGAAGGAACCCCGCTCATTATTTATCTAAATATGAATCGCCCCCATCAGCTCATTAGTCCTAGTTTGTATTCAGGGCTATCACTTCAACAGGGAAGTATATATACATACTGTTTTGCCCCCTGTTTTTTTTTCTCTCTATGCAGTGTAGCTTTCTGGTCCACAGATTCTTTTTATTTGATTCTTTTTATTGAGATTCCGCTGAGAAGTGGACAGGCTGTCTGTTATTTGCGCCTCCGTGAACACTGACATTTACGGAAGTCTGTAAACCTGCTGGGAGAGAGAAGGATTGGAGGGAGAGAGAGAGAGAGACTGATTGAGGGAGAGAGAGAGAGAGATGAATGATGGAGGAGAGAGAGAGAGACTGATGGAGGGAGAGAGAGAGAGAGAATGATGGAGGGAGAAGAGAGAAAGAGAGACTGTATGGAGGGAGAGAGAGATAGAGAGACTGATGGGCCATGAGTGAGAGAAGAGAGAGAGAGAGGGACAGCTGCTGGAGGGAGAGATAGATAGAGATCGAGAGAGACTGATGGCTTAGAGAGAGAGACTGATGAGGGAGAGAGAGAGAGATAAAGACTGATGGGCACAGAGTTGAGAATAGAAGAAGAGAGAGGGACAGAGCGTTGAGACGAGAGTTCATAGAGAGAGAGGCGATTTACCACACCTGTCTGCCTCTTTAATTTGACACATCATTTCATATTCCCATCTCTCGCCGATTTCCCATCATGTGCTCTCAAGGGGGCCAGTGTGTTTGTGTGTGAACGTGTGTGTGTGTGTGTGTGAACGTGTTCGCGTGTGCGTGTGTGTGTCAGAGAGAGATATCATCACTCTGAGCATTGAGTTCCCTCATTGAATTGTGGTTTACCATTCATAAGTGGATGGCGCCTACAATAAGACAACGTGTGTGTGGGGTTTTGGGGTGGGTGTCAGGTGTGCGTAGTTTTGTTGTTGTGTGCCTATCACCTGTTCGCTCACACCTGAAGCTGAATCCTGACATGACGCTGCCTGTATCACCGGTCTCCTTTGGTCCGAGCACCTTCCTAATGACCTCATCGACCACGCTCCTTTGTTCTCACTCTACAGATATGTTAATCATGGCGAGTCATGAATGTATTGACTGGCTCATGCCCCTCCGTCTCATTCACATTCAGTCGATGATCCACATTTGATCGCTCGTAATCCTCATCTCTTCCCCTCCCCCGCAGGCAAATAGTTGATACAAGAGACAAGCTCCAGCCTGTGCAACTAAGCTCCGACGGATCTCCGTCTGTCATCCTTAATTCCTGACCCAATTTGCCCTTCTCTTCGTCGCGACTACCGGTCCTACGTCCTCCCGCCCGCTCCCAGCCCCAGGGACAGCAGAGGTCGTGTTGGAAGCAGACATACATCTCGTCTCCTCCAGCTTCCACACATCCTCATCTGGGATCGCTTTCGTGATTGTTCCAGTCGCTCTCTGCTGCAGCACATATGTGGGTGTCCCCAGTTCGACAGCTAGCTTATCTCATTTCCAAGGATCCTCCTGCTGGTCCTCAGATCGTGTGGAGGAGCGAGAGCAAGAAGCTGGGAGGGAGGCTTGCCTCTCCGAGCGCGACTCCAATGAATCTTAGAGTGCATGATCCTCAATAGCTGATATCACCCGGGCGTCTAATTATAGTTGATTTACCCCACACCCTAGAACCTGCCGTCGCCATGTGGTGGCTCTAAACGTACGGTCTGTATTGTGGTATACATGCATGCACACACTTCACATACCCGGCACCGAGCACCCAATTATCCCTCAAGAAACAGCTGTGCTGGTTTGACAAAGGTGCTCGCGCCGGGGGTATGTGAAGTGTGTGCATGCATGTATACACACACATACAGACCGTACCGTTTAGAGCCACCACATGGCGAACGGCAGGTTCTCGGGTGGGTGTAAAATTCAACTATAATTATACGCCCGGGTGATATTCCTGCTATTGAGGCTCATGCACTCTAATATTCATTGGAGTCGCGCTCCGGAGAGGCAAGCCTCCCTCCCAGCTTCTTGCCTCTCGCTCCTCCACAAGCTCTGAGGACCAGCAGGAGGATCCTTGGAAATGAAAGATAAGCCCTAGCTGTCGAACTGGGGACACCCACATATGTGCTGCCAGCGAGAGCGAATGGAACAATTATGAAAGCGATCCCAGATGAGGATGTGTGGGAAGCTGGAGGAGACCGAGTCTGTCTGCTTCCAAACACGACCTCTGCTGTCTCTGGGGCTGGGAGGACGTAGGACCGTGGTAGGTCGCTGACGAAGAGAAGGGTTCAGGAATTAAGGATGACAGACGGAGATCCTTCGAGGGGTTAGTTGTACAGGAGCTTGTTCTCTTGTATCAACTATTTGCCTGCGGGGGAAGAGATGAGGATTTACGAGCGATCCATAATTGTGGATCAATCCGACTTGAATGTTGAATGAGACGGAGGGGCTGCCAGTCAATACATTCATGACTCGACATTGATTAACATTCTGTAGAGAACAAAAGGAGCGGTGGTCGATGAGCTCTTAGGATGTGCTCTGACCAAAGGAGAGGTGATACAGGCAGCGTCATGTCGGATTCAGCTTCAGGTTGATCTGAACAGGTGACCTCGTGCCCCGTGTCTTAATTGTAGGCGCCATCCACTTATTGAATGTAAACCACAATTCAATGATGGGAACTCAATGCTCAGAGTGATGTCTCTCTCTGACACACACACACACACGCGCACGTTCACACACACACACACACACGTTCACACACCAACACACTGGCCCCCTTGAGAGCACATGATGGGAAATTCGGTCGAGATGGGAATGAATGATGTGTCAATTTAAGAGGCCAGACAAGGTGTGGTAAATCTCTCTCTCTCTCTCTTAACTCTCCCTTCAAGCTCTGTCCTCTCTCTTCTTCTCTTCTCACTCTTTGCCCATCAGTCTCTCTCTCTCTCTCTCTCCCTCCATCAGTCTCTCTCTCTCTCTCTCTCCTCAGTCTCTCTCTTACGTCTCCCTCTCTCTCTCTTCTCCCTCCCATCAGTCTCTCTCTCTCTCTCCTCCTCTCTCCTCCCTCCATCTCTCTCTCTCTCTCTCTCTCTCCCTCCATCAGTCTCTCTTTCTCTCTCTCTCCCTCCCATCATTCTCTCTCTCTCTCTCTCCCCCCTCCATCAGTCTCTCTCTCTCTCCCCCCCTCCATCATTCTCTCTCTCTCTCTCTCCTCCCATCCTCTCTCTCTCTCTCCTCCTCTCTCTCTCATCTCTCTCTCTCCCAGCAGTTTACAGACCTTCCGTAAATGTCAGTGTTCACGGAGGCGCAAATAACAGACAGCCTGTCCACTTCTCAGCGGAATCTCAATAAAAAGAATCAAATAAAAAGAATCTGTGGACCAGAAAGCTACACTGCATAGAGAGAAAAAAAAACAGGGGGCAAACAGTATGTATATATACTTCCCTGTTGAAGTGATAGCCCTGAATACAAACTAGGACTAATGAGCTGATGGGGCGATTCATATTTAGATAAATAATGAGCGGGGTTCCTTCAAAGTTAAAGTCTTTAAATAAACTGCTGTAGCTGCACACCTCGGGCTTTTAACTCCTCGCCGTGAACACCGTCGTGACCCCGGCATAATCACAGCCTTTCTGCAGGGGTTGACTGCTACTGACGCTGCTGTAGGCACGAGCAAACGATCGGGATTGAGATACAGAACAAAATGCAACTCGTCTAAATCTGGGTTTATACCGAATGGAATCATTCGACGACCGCGTCAAGTCTGTCGGAAAGGTAGATTCGGCGTGAAGAGTTAACAGCGATAAGGGTTCGTTTGTGTAAAGTGTCGAAGTGGGATAGAGTTGGCCGTGCACACCTGTGTGTGTAATAATGAAAGGAGAGGTATCGGGAGGGGGGCGGGAGGGCGGGAGGGGGTCCAAAGTTGTGCTGTGATGCTTACTGTCCTGATGAAGAGGGTTGTATATTCGACCCAGTTCTGATGCCGCAGCGCGCTGGGCCCCACGGAGAGGCGAGGAAGATGAAAGAGACCATCTCTGTTTTTCTCTCTCCTCCTCTCTATACTTTGAGAAACAGAGACAGGCATCATCTTTGGAGACTGGCTCATGTCTTATGGATGTCCTCATCAGAGCAGTGTTTGACTAGTTTGTTGGGAATTGACTACATAATGCCTCTGTTTATGAAAGTTAGAAAGGTTATGAATATAGGACACATCCTTTGAACATAACGGCGAGAAGACTTTAGAAGGTACACACACGTCAGTACTTTGGACTCCGATGCCATGGCAACTAAATGTAAATTAGCATTTGAATACGGAAAATTGTTCAGGAAAAGGATTACCTCTGCAACACGGTTCACCCAAAAACCCTGAAAACACTAAGCGAGCATGTGTAACGAGGTGCAGGGAGGACCCTGGGCTCAAAGACAAACGAGGCAGTATGCAGGAGCAAAAAAGGCGGAGACAGCAGGGCTGAAAAGGGACAAGAAACACACAACAAGAAACACGGCAAGAAACACACAACAAAAAACACACGACAAGAAACACACGACAAAAAACACACAAAAAAACTATGAAAATCTGCCAACATGATCACATTAGATTGTAATAAATAGACCATTTTTGTCCTGCAAACTGTTTCAAACAGTTATGAACAACTGTCTCTTCAGAATACAGCTTTGTGGTTCAGGTAGTTCTCCAAATCTACAGCCATCCTTGGGATCTTGAATGTTCCCAAACTCTCCCCTCTGAAATATGTATACGGTTGCAATATCTTTGTATTCATCTTCATCTTCTCCTCTTACTTTCCTGGTCCATTTTTGAACCCCCGTCAACCAGGCCAGTTGCTGTGGGACTCCTGTGCAGACGAGCTCAGCTTTTATGAGGCCCTCGGAGGAGCGACGAGTCAGTCGACGACACGGCCCCGGGGAGCTCCGGCCTCTCAAGCCTCATGGTTCTGGGATGAGAGGGCACTTTCATCAGCTTAGAGAGCACCAAGGGCCAAAGTCATCTCTCTGTCCCTCTCTCTCTCTCTCTCTCTGTCTCTCTCTCATCTCTATCTATCTCGCTCTCTCTCTATCTATCTCTCATCATCTCTCTATCTCTCTGTCTATCTCTCTCTCTCTCTCTCTATCGCTCTCTACTCTCTCTCTCTCTCGCTCTCTCTCTCTCTCTCTCTCTCTCTCTCTCTCTCCCCCCCCCTCTCTCTCTCTTTCTCTCTCTATGGGATACTTTTCAGTTAAGCTGATAGGTGGGTTGTGTGTTTCTTATGACAAATATAATATACATTAATCATAAAGCTTTTAGGATGTTTTTGGGGGGTGCAGAAAAAGTCAGCCATGTTGTTTGTTTGTTCACCCAACGGGGCCAGATTTCCAAAGTCCTGGACAAACTGGAGTGTTCGAAACTCGACATACGCCCATCTAATCGCAATCCACCGAAGCAATTACGACAGAGATTTCTGCGGCTCAAATGATTATCTCTTTAATAAGTGCAGCCTCATGACTGACAGCAGACCACGGTTTGTGATCTGGAGCGATTCTCCTTGCCTCACCGCTCTCTGACAAACCCACATGGTTGACCTCACCAGCCCGCCAGCTCTGCCATTGGTCAACAGGATCACCTGACCAGAAAATGGACTGGATCCACGCATTGACAGGGTGAGGAATTAGGTTCAACTGCTGTATTCTAATACAAACAGACACACTGGCCGGGTTATGGCAAACATCAAGAAATACAGACAAGTGATCTGGAGGCATTTAAAAAAAAGATATTTTCACAGTTCAAAGGACTGTAACGGGAGACGAGAACGAATAGAAGCACAGAAACAGAGTTAGGGAGAAACTGATGAAGTGTGATTGAAAATCATTCGGAGCCGTCATGATGAATCCCGATGGCAAGACTCCAGCCAGCTCGCTCGCCCGCCTCCTCTGTCTCCCCCTCCCTCTCTTTGTCCCGTCCGCCAATACACAGCTTCACTCTTCATCTCCACAACAGCGTTCGCAAAGTCCAGATGTAAACATCGATTCCAGTCAGCGTAAATAATCATATTCCCAGAACCGAGGGGAAAAGAGAATGTTTCGAGAGAGAACGCTGAGAAAAAAGGAACTTAGGTCTGCAGTCCGAGCTTGTTCCGGCTACTAGTACATGTCAGGTGATGTAACAGGCCTCAGGAGCCAACCGCTCAGACGACAGTAAGACCTCAAAGTCACTTTTGAAATATTTGTTACGCTTACCGCACCGCTTGATCACCCGTCATCCCCCCTGCTAAAGAGGTCGTCAGAAGCGCAGAGTCATAAAAGCAGCTGGATTAAACATTCGTCCCCATATCAAGGGTTATAAATTATAGATGTGGCTTGGGTTGTGTGACTCATCCCAATAAATCACTGTACAGAGTCTGCGGTGTAAACATGCCCATCCATCAAACGGCATACCAAACGAGTCGCCCAGAGTATAGGCTCCTCCGTCCATTAAAACATTTACACTTTTTAAAATGTGTAAGCTATTTTATGCGGATGCTTTCATCCGCATCCCTTCTCCTCTCTGGAATGCTGCTCCTCATCGCCCCTCTCTCTCTAACACTTTGTGGTGCTCTCTCTCTCTTTCTTTCGCCCCCTCTCTCTTACACTTTGTATTGCTCTCTCTCTCTTTCCTTAGCCCTCTCTCTCTTACACATTGTGGTGCTCTCTCTCTCTTCCTTTTGCCCTCTCTCTCTTGTACTTTGTGGTGCTCCCTTTCTCTTCCTTTCACCCTCTCTCTTATACTTAGTAGTGCTCTCTCTCTCTTTCTTTCACCCTCTCTCTTATACTTAGTAGTGCTCTCTCTCGGTTTCTTTGCCCTCTCTTATACTTTGTAGTGCTCTCTCTTTCTTTCTTTCGCCCTCTCTCTTATACTTTGTAGTGCTCTCTCTCTCTTTCTTTCGCCCTCTCTCTCTTATACTTTGTAGTGCTCTCTCTCTTTTGCCCTCTCATACTTTGTAGTGCTCTCTCTCTCTTTCTCCCTATCCGCTGTCTCCTCAGGTGGGAATCATGGAGCCATGCCTTTCAATACGGGGAGCTGGAAGACACAGCGTATCTACAGCTTGAGACCAAGGAAGCAGGGAGATGAGAGGATTCTCCCAGACCACCTCCTTCTCAAAACAAACTCAAGTTCCTGGGGCTGGGGTTTAGCCTCTCCTTCTATATACATTGCATATACCAAACAGACATCACTCGCACGCTGATCTCACGCAAACCAAGATCATGCGGACGTCTCATGTTTAATCATGAATCTATAATGATGTATTTATCATCTGAAGAAACGCCACGACCACGTTTCCCGCCGGGTCTAATAACGTGCGCTGTTCCTCCTCCTTCAGACTGTCACGATGAAGACGGACCCCCGCCGAGGCAGTTCTCAGAGGGCATTCAGCACACACACGACACACGCACACACACGACACACAACACAACACACACCAACACACAACACAACACACAACACACAAACACACACAACACACAGAACACACAACACACACACAACACACAACACACGAAACACAACACACACAACACACACAACACACAACACACAACACACAACACACAACACAACAACACACACACCAACACACAACACACAACACACAACACACACACAACACACACAACCACCACAACACAACACACACACACACACAACACACACACACACAACACACAACACACAACACACACAACACACACACAACACACACACACACAACACACAACACACACCACACACACAACACACAACACACACACACACACACAACACACAACACACACAACACAACACACAACACACAACACACAACACACAACACACACACACACCAGCATGCTTCTCCCTCCGCCCCCTCCCCTCCCTTATACACAATCACACGAGTACGGGTTCAGACAGCACTGACCATAAGCATGTCTGTTCATCCGTAAGAACAGAAGAACGTGTGCTTTTCAAGAGACCTGCAGGAAGGCCAACGGTGTGAACTCCAGACAACAAAGGGAACACAGATGAATTATTCACCTCAGCCTTTTGGTTGACGGCTTCCCAACAGGCTGTCAGAGCGGAGATTTAACTGAAATGAAAGTGTCGAACGCTGAAACGAGCAAAGGATGAATCTCATAGATATCAAACTTTTGGAGAGCCAGATTCCACGGAATCGCTAGTAAGTGAAACTCGATGTGGTTTTAATCTTAATTCAGAGTCTTTCCTCGTGGGGGGGGGCGGGTTGGGCGCAGTTGTCAACGCAGAGCATCACATGCCCTCCCTCAAGTCATTACATTTGCAACGGAATAAAATCTAACATTTACAACTGTGTCGTACAAGCTTATTCAGTATAGCCTAATCACTCCTAACTACTCGCTTTGAAAATGTCAATGACATCACAATAACAACGACTTGTGTGAGTTATAAGAAGAACCATATAGTCCACCTTCTGGACATTTGGAGACGTTCGGAGCAACAGAGAAACAGTTTGTGATTGGCTGAAAGGCCATCACTCGTTTGCTTACGGTCATGAAATCCAAACCAGACTTTATCGATGACAAAAATCCATCTTCGTAGGGACCGTATGAATCAATACGAATGGGAAAAGAACGACCCACTGCGCTTGAGTTCTCCTGGAATCCACACGTCTCGACACGACGGAAGGCCGGTCCAAGGTGAGAGACAGATGGTTCCTACCTGTACTTTCCATTGCTTTTGAAGGCTCTCTCTCCATTGTGATGAGCACTCTCTATTCACACGACCCCCGCGCCCTGTACAATGCATGCATGCATCACCAATTATTATGGAAGGGGTTCAACGCAATTATGCCAGCCTGCTAACAAGATTAACTCTGCGGGCGGATAATCTGTTTTACTCCTCTTCACACTCTCCTAAAAAGAGCCGGTTAAAAACGTGCTTTGAGAGAAATCCCCACTTTGACCATGCCCACGTGAAGCAAAGCGTGATTGTTCATCCCTTTTGGAGATTCATCCTGGCTGTAACTGTACATGTGTTTGGTCCGAACGAGGAGATTAGCATGAGAGGTTAGCGTGATACGCTAATCACGTGTTTTTCAGGACCCACATTGGTGTCGTTTGTGTATTTCTGTGGAGCCGACTTTGTCTCGTGGTGGCCTGAAAGCGAATGAATGTAAAACGCCTCGTCTTCGGTGTCACGCACACAGACACACATACAAACACACACATGCGCCTACTGTTCACGCACGCTTGTACAAACACACACAGCGTGAGCCGACCAACGCGAGGGGGGTCCTTTGATTGAACCAAACATTGGGCGGGCTCAGTATCCCACCAGATGATTAAGAAGAACGAGAGAAAGGGTGCAGGGTGCCTAATCACAGTCAGCATCCCTCCTCTTTCTCTCTATCTCTCTCTGTCTGTCTCTCTCTCTCTGCCTCTCTCTCTCTCTCTCTCTCTCTCCGCTCTCTCCTCTCTCTCTCCCTCTCTCCTCTCTCTCTCCTCTCTCTCTCTCTCTCTCCTCTCTCTCTCTCTCTCTCTCTCCTCTCTCTCTCTCTCTCTCTCACAGTTTCTCCATCACTCTCGGCGGGGTCCCTCGTCCCTCCTCGTTTGCTCACTCCCCACGATCCCTCCTCCAATCCTCTCTCCCACTGACCGTGGAGAATGATTTTCTTTGCTGTGTTTTTCTCCTCTCACACGATGCTGTGCCCTTGTTTCGAAAGCTTCTCCGCGTTCTCAACTCGAGCCTTTGAGACGCTCCGTCAAGAGTTTTCCTTTTGCTGACCGACCCTCTCGGAAACTGTGGTCGTCATCTCGTTGGGGTTTGCGACGGTCGACAAATAACGCGCTATTTGGGTTAGGGCCAGTGTTCTGATTCTTGTGAGCCAATGGGATTTACTTGTCAAAACTTGTTACTTGTCCCCAAGTTTGAGTCGTCCCCCCCCCCACAATTTCATTTTATTTTGTATAAATATTAAAAGCAGTGGAAATGAGGTGAGCTGTGCAAACAAGTCTCTCGACTTCAACTTCAGAGTCAGTCCACACACTGTGTTGATTGACAGGTGGAGTTTGAACGTGTTTGCATTTCAATTTGCCTGTGGTCTTTCGCTGTGCGCCCGAGGAAGGGAGAGCACGACGTAAATAATGAATAAGCCATCTAAAGCAGCGCAGTGGAAGCGTTCATGTATTTATTGGCCGTGGTGAATTATTCACTGGTTGTGTGGGTAGAGTGCCGGGTTAAATACAGATGTAATGTCGACAACACCCCGGGGAAGACAAGCATGGATACACGCCGGGGGAAACTGCAGGGAACTGGAGGGACCGACGAACGCACACTCGCGTGCACAAACACACGCGTGGACAAACAGCGGCACAGACAGTCCCGACATCCACACACAGCCAGACATTCGAAGCCTAACGTTAAACACAGACCCGGGAGACAATGCCCTCAAAAATGCCTATGGAATATTCGAAAGCAGTGACATTCTTTGCATACGTCAACTTCTTCCCTCCGTGGTTCAGACGGAGCGTGCTGAGCATTTGTTTTGTGAACAGTTGCATTGATGTGAATGCAGCCAACATACAGCACGTTACGGAGCTCTTGAGCTAGCAAAATAGTCGTTTTAGGGATGACACACCTGCATTAATACAGAGCGAATGCAGCCGACCTACACTAAGCTAGTGGAGACAATCCCTCGGGGTTAGGATAAATCCCTTGATAAACTTTGAGAGCGAGAGAGAGAGAGAGAGAGAGAGAGAGAGAGAGACAGAGAGAGAGAGAGACAGACAGAGAGAGAGAGAGAGAGAGAGAGAGAGAGAGAGAGAGAGAGTGCCTAATGTGCTATGTGTGTGACACTAACAGTTTAATCTAATTCTGTGTTTAGGCAGAACCTAGTGTGTGAGAAGTGCTGTTTTAGTAGCAAATGAAAGTGCCAGAGGAGGCTAATCTGATATGAGTGAATGTGATTTGCACCTCAGTGGTCTCCGGTTTCCCCTTCGAAGGCACTATTAGCAATATTTTACCCCCGTCACGACATATGAATTATGAAATGCTTTGTCTTAAAGTGTTTGGGATTCATCCCAGCGATACAGCCAGGATTTATCGATGTGACATCACTTCCTCTGCGCAGGAGGAGTAGGGGAGCCTCTTTACTTCGCAGGGAAAAGATCGTTTGGATGTCACGCTGGATCGCGAAATGAAGAAACAAAGCTCTAGTGTCATTCCTGGCAAATTACAGGAGAGCTGTGTGTGTGTGTGTGTGTGTGTGTGTGTGGCGGGGCATCTGTCTTCCACCATTCTGCAAGTGATTAGGCTGTAGAAAGCCACCTCACCACTAGACTGATTTCAACGAAACCTTCAAAAGGATGGACACTTATATTTGAAGAATTAAGTATGTGGGTGGACTGAGACCAAATTAAAAAGTGGATAACAAAAAAGTTATCAATATCTATCGACTGTAAGTGAAAACATCTTCAGAGCTTAGACACAACATTGTACCTCGGAGTCCCAATCCACTATTTATGTCTCCATCGATAAAGTTGTTTCATATATGATAGAGTGGCAGGAATACATATTCTGCGGTACGGCAGGTTCAGTCATGTCTAACTAGCAGCACAGCTGAAACAAACATCTCCTGTCACCACTGTGTTTTGACACACACACACACACACACTGTAACTAATCCACCCATCTATCTAAATGATGAAGTTTCTCATTTGCAGGGGAATTAGTAAATCATAGTGATTGCCTTGAGCAGCCTTTAGTCCATTTCAATCACAGACTAATTACTGTAATTAATGTCGAAAATGCATTTCACGCTTTCGTTCTCTCCTCCCCCTTCCTCTCTCCGTCCTTTATTCCCGCTCCCCAAATTCCCGTTCTCCGACTCTCCCCGCTCACACGTGAGGAAGACGTCGCTTCGCAATTTCCTGAATGGAAGCACATGCGTGTCATAGACATGCGTGTGTACACCGCGTGCAAACACACACACACACACACACACACACACACACAGACACACACACACACACACACACACAGAGGCCACGTCACTCAAGGGGATCGATCCTGACAGCCGTGGCCACGGCTCCTCGTCTCTCCTGAATACCTTTAATAAGCGGAAATCAAGTTTAGATTAAAGAATAACTTCACTAAAAGGTTATTCAAATTGGATGACACGCTCGAGGTTCCCTTCCTGTCTGGCGTACCACGGGGGAGGTGTACACGAGGAGAAGCCGCGACAACGTCCTTTCACATCATCTCAAAAAGGGGCCCATTAATTACAGAGATCAACAGACATTTTAAAGCCGCCTTGACATCTTGTTTTTGTTGTTTTTTTATACAGAAAATACGACCGGCTGGTCCGACGTGATCCGAGCAGAGCGGTCGCGACCTTTGAACCCTCGGAACGTCCTCGGAAGCCTCTCCTCACGACATGAACACACTGCCGAGTTTCTAACACCACTGCCATGCAGCATGGTGGATGACGAGAGCCTCTGTGTAAACCAACCATGTTTTACCTGTGCCCTTGCACCACACCCCCCCCCCGTCTAATCCTACAGCACATTCCCAAGTTCATCCACGAGACCAGTTTCCCCATCCGCTTGGAGCAGGGAGACGAGCCGCAGAGCAGCGCGCCGGTTAAACCTCCCGGGGACACCGGGGCACGCTGGCATCGGCGAGCCTGCGAGCGTGGAGCTGTTGTTCCTTCTCAGCCACGTCGGATTCAGACGCGAGGAGGGGGCTGAGCGGCGAGGAGAGCGATGAGGCGTGGGGGCCCCCGAGGGCCTCGCCGGCAGACAGACGAGGCCTGTCTGAGGACAAGCGGCTGCGCTCCGTGCCTCCTCGTTTGGACGAAAAACAGGGTGCGACGTAAACACACGCACACACACACACACACCCTCCCACGCGCGCCGACTTACAGACAGGACAGACGCACTCGCAGACACACACGCAGGAAAAACTGAAGTTTCTCTTCTGATACACACAAACACACAAACACACACGCACGCACGCACACACTGAGTAAACAGAGAGTCCCTCGTCTGGAGACAGTCAGACAGCTGTGCAATAACTAGGCTGTGGGTATGGGAGACGTGACTGAAGCCATGGCCTGAATGCTGAGTGCAGGGTTATGGAGAGACAGACTCCAGCAGACACACAGCAGTGGTGTGTTTGGGGCGCTGGCTGGCTAAATCGCCCTCTCCTTTATCACTCCCCTGGCCCTGCTAATAGGCTCATTGGAAATCAACTCGTTGTCCATTAGCAAGTAATGGGCAAACTCCTCGGGTCTCCATAGGTCTCGGGACACGCTGCTCTTGGCCAACGGATGGGCAGAGCAAAGGCAAAGTGCTGTGAGCACACACACACACACACAGACTCTATACATGCTTATTTACACTAAAAGGCACAGCTATGCGTGAGTAATAAACACACACACACCCATCCATGCACGTGCAACAACAACCAGCCCCAGCAGCTGTGGAGAGATGTGATGAGTCATGGGGGGGGGGCAGGGGGGGGGATCTGGGGCTGTTTAGACCTGGGGGGGAAGCAGCTCTCACAGCTGGGCTCCATGAACTATGGTCATCCCGGAGAAGCCAAGGAGCTGCTGAGGTTTCTTTATCAAAGCCAAAAGTGTTTATAGAGGAAAGAAGACCAGCGGGTGAGTGTTGAAGGGAAGGCAAGAAGGCTAGGGGACTAGGGGGCTAGGTGGCTAGGGGGCTAGGGGCAGGATTTGGAGTTGATGCCAGCCTTCAAAAAGGGCAAAGTAGAAATGTCCTCATTATTCTGACGTGTGTTGAAACAGGAAACAGGAAGTGACTCAGTGTTCTACTGTGGTATAATGAAGCAATATCTCAGGACAGGTTATACTGGTACATGTAATACACCAGGACGTGTCCTGATGAAAACAGATGCACAACGCAGGGGCTAATTAAGCCACGAGGCGAAGCCAAGGGCATTATTTTTCGAACAACAACGCACCTCAAAGCGTATAATTCCTCATATACCATGGTGCACTTGCCAAAGAAGACATTTTATTCTATTATATATATTTGGTGTTTGTGTAGGGTTGTTGGGAAAAAAAGGAAACCCCCCTCCGGCGAAAAATAATTGAGTATTCACCAAGACCATGCACGCGTAATGCCACATATCACCTGAGGTTAGCTATTGCTTTTATATCATCACGTATGGCAAAACAAAACACTATAACCGGTGATTAAAAAAACCAATATATCGTTTTTATTAATAAATAATACATTAAATAAATATATAAATAGGCCTTGCAGTACATGCATCTCGTTGATTTCAGGAACAATCGAAACAGAAGTATCACGTACTTTCGGATAGAGGGCTAGAACAACGCAGACGTTTTCTAGCAGCCACGAGGGACGGGGCACGTTCTTGTCTCCCCTTCTGAGAAAGTCTGGAAGCCGGGAACTGTCTTCCGGGGGTCTGGAAGGTCAATCAGATGCAACACAGAAACACATCTTGTTGTCTTTCCACAGCTCAAAACTCTGAGCACGCTCACACAACAAAGGCCAAACTCTCCACAGTCCTAATGAAATCGAACACAGCAGAACCAGAGTGAAAACCCTAAGCTCCAAACAGCCTTCAGCAGGTAGAAACACCAAGAATTCATAGCACAGAGATACAAGGAGAGTTCGCAGTGCAGGACCCGTCAGGATGACGCAACACCGGCGTAAACACAATGTTTGCGAGGCCGTTGTTGCCGTGTCCGAATGTCCGATCCTGCTGCCCTTCACCTTGACCGTGTTTGTTTCTAATCCTCGTCCGACAGTTAGGCCTACGGTATCGAACAACAGCAGTCGGGCCCCAGAGTGCGCTGACCACCATCAATACTTAATGACGGAGCCTTTCCATCAGAATAGGAGGCACGGGTGTTTCTTATCGCACGGAATGCCACTGTGATTTATTTCTCCTATGCGCCCTCGTTGCTATGAGAGTATTACGCCCTTCAGAACAGCATGAGAACATTCCAGATACAGGGAGGCGAAGAGGAAAACTGAGACGGTAGGATGTCGTGAGAAGATCTCTCAATGTGACATCCAAACAACAACATTTTGTTGAAATGAAAGAAAACGTGGTTTTCTAAAGGCGGCAAAGGGAAAACTAAAATCCTTGTGTCAGACGTGAGCACCTACAGTACAAAAGAGAACCTTACTCAATGCCTTTGCACTTTACTGAACAACATTGCTTTTCCTACTGTAGTTCTGATCAAAGAGAATCTCGCAACAACAGTCGCATCAAAATTCCGTCCACTGTATTAACATGTTCGTTATTTCGATGAGAGAACTGACTCTGTAAAGCCTTTTATCAAAAACATGACAACACGATACAAAATAAGATGATAAAATACCAACTATTAGCTTAATCGAGTCATTTTTGTTGTTTTCATTGATTGCACAGTTGTGACTATCTTTCAACCATCTTGAATTGCATAGGGGTGGTTGTTGACAATAGAATGAATGATAGCCTGAATATCAAAGTGTACCTGGGGGAACCAAGGAAATTGGTAGAGCACCGGAGTAGAGTCAGAACTCCCATTGGAACCCCATTGGAACCCCTTTGGAACCCCTTTGGAACCCTTTTGGAACCCCTTTGGAACCCCTTTGGAACCCCTTTGGAACCCCTTTGGGTCAGACATCGATCGCTCCAATGACTACATGGTTCCCTGGGAAGAACAGGTGGGGAGGGCCAGAGTGAAGTGACATGATGAAGTCACATCAGACTATTGGACAACCTTTGTGGTTCCGTAGGTTGTATTGCAGCAACGACACAATGGTGAGCTCGTGTGCTGTACAGTCATTGTTATTTCATGTCATGTAATATTATTGCTTTCTCACTTTAAGCAGTGTTCACTTTAATGCCTTTTATTGTGGGGGAACATAATTAAATTACAGAACAATTACAGAGATATTAAACATGCATATTAGTTAATCCCACCTCATTTATCCATATCCAAAAGTAGAGTCGGATGAAACCAATTTAATCTCCCCCTTCAAATTAAACTTCACTTATAAAATGCTTTATCGGAGCCCTCTGAGTGTCTTATGGGAGAACATCCCAAAACGATCCTCTCCTTCCGTCAGCGGAGTGCGTTGACGCCTTTTTCATCCAAGCTTTGGTTTCCCCCCCCCTTTCATTGGGACCATCATTACCCCGAAACGGGACTAACAGAGAGAGAGAGCCACGAGGAGGGGACGTGCGTGTCTCCACACTTTCTCAAAGACCGAGACTGCCGTCGTCAGGGAAACAATAGCTCCTGTGCACACTGATGAAAGGTAGCTACAATTAGCCCCGCATACAATTAGCGCTAATGATCCCCCGAGCCGGTGACATGCTTCGCGGTGCATGTCACTTCCCCCTGTCATCCCGGTGCTGCCGCCGATGAGCCGCGGAGCGTGCACCGTACCCTCTCAGTTAGCATCCGCTGATCTGTTCTTTTCGTGGAGGAAGTGAGCATTGTGACATCTCGACAGGGTGGAGGAGGTGTGTGATTTGTTTGAACTCTTCAGACCACGAGGAAGGTCCACGATTTCCCCGTCGGGTGGTCGTCCGCTCTCTCTCTCTCTCCGTTCGTCCTCTCACAAACCTTCCTCTTCTTCCTGGGTTCCCCCCATCGGGGAGTCAGATGGCTGAGCGGTCAGGGAATCGGGCTATTAATTAGTAGGTTGCCGGTCCGATTGCTTGGCTGTGAAAAATGACGTTGTGTCCTTAGGCAAGGCACTTCACCCTACTTGCCTCGGGGGAATGTCCCTGAAGTCGCTCTGGATAAGAGCGTCTACTAAATGACTACGTGTAAATCTCCAGTTCTGCCGTGCCGTGGAGCTCACGGTTCTTCCTTCTGATCTGCCGTTCGCAGGTGAGCTCTGTGAAACTCCTCTAGATTTCCTCACATGCCCGGCCTCGCGGAGCTGCCTTTCATACGGAACACTTCTGTCTCTTTCATAGACCGTCTGCCTATTACCTTGGCTGTGTTGTGTGCTTGAACAGTGAGCGTGGGTTTACCTAACCTAACTGGTTCATGGCCACACTGAAATCAATCCGCCTGGGATCACTGCAGAGTTCTCCGACTGGTTATTATGGTCAGCCAGTAATAGGTGATGTGTTTTCAAGGATATGGCCAGACGTATAGATATTCTGGTGTGCGTTGAAGGGTATGAAATGAACACAGCAACCAAGGTTATTCTAACTGGATCAACCTGCATTCATGGGACATAATGGTGGTGTGTGTATGGTACAACAGGCCAGGCTGACCTTGGGATGACTATAGGAAATAGAACCCTGATCATCAACCCTCTGTCCTTGACAGCTTTGACGCAAATTCTGCTTTACAGAGTTGACTTCCACCATGAGGATTGCATGAAGATGTAAAGAGTTTTCCCTATAGCTGTATTTGTCCATTATAAAGGCATTCCTTTGGCAAGAAAAATGGCAGCTCTAATAGAAATTACAACAACCAGACAGCCTAACTAAACTGTGCAATTAGTTTTGGGCTACAGGTGCATTTGAGCTCACATCTGTCCAGAATTCCCTGGGGACTTGGGGTTTAACACACACACACACATACACACACCGTAAGCTAACACACACATGCACATAAGACCATACACATATACAACTGCCTACATAGCTCTGTAAACACCTATAAGCACACACACACAAGCAGAGATACACCCCTGGATCAAGAGCAACAACAAGCTATCAGCCTCAACACCTGCCAAGGAAAAACCACAGTCCACATGCCCAAAGACATGAATTATCTTCTTTGTTCCAAACCAAAGACAAAAGGAGGAGTTATTGAAAGTTCCAGTGTACACAGCGATGTGTCCCGGTAAACCTCGCTAACAACCCAATCCCGAACAAACGATCTCTTCTTCCGTGTCATCCTCACCACCTCAAGCTAAGGCTACGCTACAAAGCAAACAAATAAATGGATTTGGCAGCGGCACAATCTCATTTCAGGAAGAGCAGGAGACACAAGGGTTGGTACTGCTGTGGGCTAGTTCTCTGTCAGAGACAGTCTTTTCAAGTGGCTAATGGTCGGCTGTCTTTATTGGCAGGGTGCATGCAGTTTTCTTTGTACTGCACCAGCGAGAGTGTGAATGAGAAAAAAACTGTCCTTAAAAGCCACCCAAAGTAGGAACACGTGACAGGCACTAGATGCTGGTGCCGACGGAACCGCTGGGGGAACAACCATAAAATAACGAGAATGTCCTATTTTCCTTTTGTTTTTGTAATCAAGAAAGAAAGTCATAAGTGTTTGCACTACGGGAATCCACAGGCGAGGTTTTTGAAGCATGAGAGAGACTTCAATGACTTCGACGAGCTTTTGGTAAAAGCACCTTTTACAGCGACATACAGATGCCTCTCAGTATGCATGGTATTGTACGTGCAAGACTGATCGTTCAGGCGTGCACACTGACCCTAACAGGCTCAAAATGCTGTACAGTAACACCAGCTCGCGCACTTCCTATCAAGACACGGTGAGATGATATCTCTACTCTCTCATCCGATTGTGTCGCGGTCGGATCCATGTACGATCCAACTCATAAATGACCTTCCTATCATTATTATCAATGAAAACATACAGTTCCTCAAATTAGAAATGTCACTTGCAGCGGACGACATTGATTCCAGCCTCTGAGCCAGGACTCCCCAGCAATCCTTTTCTGTCATTCTCTTTATATCGGCACAAGAGCCTAATACGTCAACTTGGAGACAGTGTTATGCACAAGACAAAAAGAATTGTCTGTGTCAAGAGCCTTTTTAAATGTAAGTCGACAATCATCAAAATGGAGACGTACTGTGCAGCTGGATTCCATTTGATGACAACGACTAGGGAGTAGACGGAACACCGCGAACACCCGTCCCTTCAGTCTCGGCGTACATCTTTCAACAATACCACACTCGAAAGGGACACGGGTCCGTGTCTAAGGAAAAGCGGTGTGACGCACGCGACTCGACAGTTGATTCCCTCTCGAACGCCGGGTAAACCGCCGAAGCGTGCATTCCGAGTCTACAAACACGTACGGAAAACTGCTGTCGAACCATCGAACGCGAGTCTCCTCTACCATCGGCGCCGCTCGCTGTGTCGTGGGGGTCTGTCCTCCTCCCATGCTCACGTCATGCTCAGCCCCAGTCGAGACACTCCCTGATGGGCCTGGAGGAAGGCTTTGGGCCCTTGACGCTCCCCTATTGATTGGTTGCTCAATCAGGATTAAATTGGGAATCTGTCAACATGGAAGATGTCCTATACCCAGACCAGACGAT